>WBNO01021058.1:10975-24829 GCA_013400575.1 Peucedramus taeniatus | reverse complement strand
GGGGGGGGGTAGGGGCGCAGTGCATGCCGGGACGGCGGAGGACTCCGGGAGGAAGGAGCAGCGCCCCCATTCGGCTGGAAGTGGGAGACCTCTTAAAGGGCCAAGCGGCCCCGCTGAGATTTTAAGACAAAAAATGACAAATTCTAGGCCCGCCTGCGCGCTCAGCCCAACCTCATCCTGTCGGACCGCGACATTTTAGCTCCCCTCGTCCAGCACTCCAGGGTGCAGAGGACCCAGGGAACATTGCAGTCCTATGGGATCCCCACCTAGGTCTAGGGGGCTACCTGGGTGTTGGGTGGGCGTACAGCAATCAGGGAGCCCAGATTCACCCCACTTTCCGGCCAAGAGACACGAACAGCTCCAGCAGAGACCTGACAGGATCTGCTGTATGCCTGGATTGGGGAAGGGGGTCCCCAAAAGGTCCCCATTCCCCTTCAATCAAGGACCTGATGAAGCCAGAGTAGAATGGAGGGAAGGTGGCTGGATAAGGAAGGAGGTGGATCCCTGCTCCAAAACCACAGAATTCTAGACTGGCTGGGGTTGGAAGAGACCTGAAAGCTCATTTTGTTCTACTCCCTGCCATGGGCAGGGACACCTTCCACTATTCCAGGTTGCTCCAAGCCCCATCCAACCTGGCCTTGGACACTTCCAGGGATCCAGGGGCAGCCACAGCTTCTCTGGGCACCCTGTGCCAGAGCCTCCCCACCCTCACAGGGAAGAATTCTTTCCCATAACTCCATCTAACCCTGCCCTCTGGCAGTGGGAAACCACTCCTCCTTGTCCTGTCCCTCCAGGCCCTTGTACAAAGTTCCCCTCCAGCACTCTTGGAGCCCCTTTAGGCACTGGAAGTGGCTCTATGAGTCCCCCCAGAACCTTCTCTTCTCCAGGCTGAGCATGGGATCTGGCTCCCACAGCTGTTCCCACCTCCACCCCAAGGCAGGAAACACTTCCCAGAGGCCAAGATCAGAACAGCAGCGACCACCCCACACAAACTGAGGTTCAGGAATCCCTGCCCATCCCCTGCTGTCCCCAAGGCAATGGAGGCACCACCTTTCACCTCTCCAATGAAAAAATCCATTGGAGCTTAACTCCATTTTTCCTTTTAATGCAAAAAAATAGCCAGATACATCTTCCTGCCCTCCCCCCACCCTCCCCAGGTGTGTTTCCTTTGCTTAATATTTCAAGCCAAGCAGCTCCCACCCTCCCAGCCTCCCAAACCTCTGCATGTCTGAAGCCACCAGGTGCTTTTCCCCTTCCATTTTCCCAGTGTGGCAAAGCCCAAATGTATCTCCAACCACTGAAAAAAAAGAGGGAAAGTGGGAAAACAGTGGGGTGCACCATATTTCAGCAATGTGCCAGTTCTAACCCTGCCAAGAGATTATAGGAAGAAAGAAGATAAAATAATACAAAAATAAAACCACCAAACAAGTAGCGACAAGCACGGAGCAGCCTCAGCACACAGTGTAAACAGAAGCTGTCCTTATCCAAAATCCAGCTCTCCCAGAAAGCAACAGCAGAACATGCTTTGTACACCCCGAAAGGTCCCTGCGGTGCTGAGCAGCCAAGGGGGAGGATCTGGGTTTGAGCTTGAGTTGATATTTTTTGCCTTATACAAAAGGCTGAAGTGATCTCGGAGTCTTCAAGCGGCGTTTGCAGCACCGAGCCTTGCCAGGCAGGGAAAGGGATGGGGGAAAAGTGCCATGGGAAGAGGAGGGATTGGGGTACAGGGACCCTGAGAGAAGGTCCCAGGGTTTTGCAGCTGGAAAATCTGGACAAGGGAAGGGAGAGAGCAAACAAATACAAAAAAATAGAGATATAAAAACAATTTGTGTGGAGAAGGAGAACATGGACAGCAAATTCATTGTACTGTCAGCCTCCCCAAAGCAAGAAAAATAAAAAATCCCATTTGAGGTGACAGTGAAGGGTCCGACAGAATTCCCTTTCCCTGGGGAAAATAAAAATACAAATGAGGTACCTGTTCCACCCCAAATCTGTCACCCCTTCTCACAGCCACATCCACACTCAAGTGTTATTGTCTCTCAAATAAAGTCTCCGGGCCAGGGCAGCCCTGTAGCAGAAGCACCAAGGCATGGCTAGTTCCTCCTGGTTGGGCTGTCCAGCAGAGATCCAGTCTCTCCTTGACCCTGCCACAGGTGGTATTGTTCAGTGCTCCACGGAGACGGAGCCTTATCCATGTCTCACGTGTTTCTCCAGCTTTGTTAAAAAAAAAAAAATCTTTACANTATATATATAATATACAGTACAATGAAAATATCCATGGTAACAAATGGGGTGGCTGGAAAAGATGCTTAACAAAAAAAGCCTGAAATAAAATGAATTCCCAACTCTTCCCCTAACTGATGCTTGCCTTCCCCACTAGTCTTCCAAGACCACAATCTCCACATTATGGACCTGATGCTGATGGTCTTCAACATCTCCCACCACTTTCTCCTCCGTCCTNTATATATATAATATACAGTACAATGAAAATATCCATGGTAACAAATGGGGTGGCTGGAAAAGATGCTTAACAAAAAAAGCCTGAAATAAAATGAATTCCCAACTCTTCCCCTAACTGATGCTTGCCTTCCCCACTAGTCTTCCAAGACCACAATCTCCACATTATGGACCTGATGCTGATGGTCTTCCACATCTCCCACCACTTTCTCCTCAGTCCTCAGCTCTGTCTCCAGGATCACAGCTTTGCTCTCTGATTCATCTGTGTCCGCCTCAGGATCTGGTGCCGGGTCGATCTCTATGATGGTCTGCCCATCATCTGAGGTACCTTCCACAGCTTGGATGGTGGAAGTGATGCCAGACTCCATGGCCACCAGTTCCACAGGGTTGACCATGGTCGCCACATTGGCCAGGGCCCCGGTGTCCTGCATGGCTGCTGAGCTCAGCAGTGCCAGGCTGGAGGACGGGTGCAGGGTGACGGTGTCCGAGGAGCTGGTCTTGGAGGATGAAACCACAGTGGCATATCGGAAGAGCTGGGAGCCAGACGGCAAAGTATGAACAGTCACCGGGCTGGAGCCTTGGCTGAGGGTTGCCACTGGGATGTTGCCCACAGAGAACTGTTGTCCAACAGGCGCGATGGCGATGGGGGAGATGACAGTGAACTGAGGCTGCTGGATGGGGGTGGAGGGGCTGAGGATGGTAGCAGAGGCTGGGCGCTGTAGACGGGGTCTCTTGGGAGGCTTGGGAGTGCTCATGGGCATCAGCACCACGTTCTGGATAGTTTGAGACTTGGCCTTCTGGTCCCTGGCAAGTTTCTTCTGTTCCTCCAGCTGCCGCTCCAGGTCTGCATAGGGAATGGTTGAGCGACATGTCATGCCAGGGTAAGTGGGAGCTCCTGGGGCTCCAGAACCAACCATCACTCCCAGGTTTGTGACAGGAGATCACCCAACCACCCAGTGAGCCTGATCTTGGCTTCTCCCTCGAGATCAAATGGCACTGAAGGAAAAGAGTAGGTTCTCCTGCCACCTACATAAGCCTGGTCAACGTTCCAGCTGCCAGCGCCTGGGTAAGACACAGGTAACATTCCATATGTGTTGGCTACTCCTACTGACAAGGAGATGGACATTTCTGCTCCCCACAAGCTAAACCCACCTGCAAGGGAGAGTGGATAAACCTCCCCAGTCAGTTGGAGTTGCTTCCTGAGCTTGCCTGTGTCACCTCCCCAGGAGCCAAGCACCTGCACTAGGGACAGCCAGCAGGATGCCTGGGTCAATGAAACATCCCCCTCAACCCTTATCAGTAGGAACACTGGGAGCCAGAAGTAACACAGTGACCTCATTTATCCAGGGCAGTAGGGGACTAGGACATCTCAGATAACAACAGATCCTACAGTACTTGGTTAGGAGGGAGACACATCCAGTGAGCAGCTCTGGGGATCCCAGGTCAGTCAGTGGCTTCAGCTCAAGGGAAGCTGAGCAGGACACCCAATAGCACCACAAGACAAGCAGATAGCTCTGACAGCCAAGACAAACAGAAGCTCAGCACTCCATACTCAGAGAGGCTTATTAGCTTAGGTACAGCACAACACTGTCCATGACTCAGGTGACCATGGCACAGCACTGAGCTGGCAGGTCCTGTCCCTAATCCTGAGGGAATTGGACTCATGCTTGCAGCACCTCAACTGCAGCAAAGGGCACAGACTTTGGGCTGTCCAACATCCCAAGCAACCGCTCTCTGTGAGACCAGAGAGAGGAAATTCCACTCAAGCCCTAGGACAGAAAGGGGTTGGGATGCACTTGTTTTGGGGCAGCCTGTACTGAACACTAACCCTAATTAGTTGGGGAAAAGGAAAGTCATGTCCATTCCCAAGAGTAGCAGCAGGATGTGAACTCTCATTAGGCACTTTACCTGCCAGTGTGTAAAGAAACTGTTCCTCTCCTTGCTCTGTCTGGTTTTTCCTGTTGTCCAGTACCTTCTTGACTGTGTCCATTAAGCCAAATGTATGGGCGACATTGTTCAGGACTGCAGCATCTCCAAGGAAAGAGCACAGGAATGTTAAGACTTGGGCACACAAAAGATGCTCCTGTTACACCAAAAAAATTCTACTGCTTTTTAAAACCCTCTCTGTTCTTTCACAAGGGCTAGCTGAAAAAAAGGAAACTGAACTCACTCATTCTCCTGACATCCCAGGATTAAATAATCCTATTCACATGATAAAGCAAATTGGACAGAGCTGTGTCATTCAAGCAGCTCCTAACTGCTGCAAATGAAAGTGTAATTTGCAATCAAAGAGATACAAACAAGCTCTCCCCCTGCAAATCATCACCCCATGCTCCTGACAGTGTCAATAACATGCCAAGCTCCACTGAAAGCTGTGCAAAATGTCTGTTATAATCCACTGGTTTAAATCACTCCGTTTCCAAAACCTGACGCCTACCAGACACAAAGACGCGCCAGCCCAAAGTTAAATTAGAAAATTTTAAACAAATATATCCTGGGTAAAATGAAGTTTGTGGCTACATGGATGTTCTTCCAGGAAGAGGATCATCAAGAGGTGTTCACAGGGGCATGTGCCGAACCAGATTAGGGAGCCTGTTCCAAGTTAAAAATAACCCTAATAGTGGGAGGGGAGTTATTTTTAACCTAGATAATTTCCCTCATCTGGTTCAGCCCCCCAAAACAGGTTTTCTGGCACCAGTGAAAGCAGAACAAGAAGTGAGGGGGCAAGACCTGTTTAGGCCTGCAGCGTCACAGAGAAGTGTTTGAGTAACTCCAGTCCAAGTAACTCTGGGAAAGCTTCCATCAGGGCTGGGATATGTGGACAGTCACTGATGGTCCCAGCAAGCTGCCAGGGTCACTTTGCTCAGGGAACAGGATGGAATGGTGTACCCTTGTGCTTTGAAGGAAAGGCACTTTCACAGCTGGGCAGGCTGAGAACACAGACTATGCTCCCACAACTCAGCTAATGAGTGGGAACTCGCTCCCCATCCTGACTCACCAGCTTCACATGGTGGAATNAACCTTCTCTTCTCCAGGCTGAGCATGGGATCTGGCTCCCACAGCTGTTCCCACCTCCACCCCAAGGCAGGAAACACTTCCCAGAGGCCAAGATCAGAACAGCAGCGACCACCCCACACAAACTGAGGTTCAGGAATCCCTGCCCATCCCCTGCTGTCCCCAAGGCAATGGAGGCACCACCTTTCACCTCTCCAATGAAAAAATCCATTGGAGCTTAACTCCATTTTTCCTTTTAATGCAAAAAAATAGCCAGATACATCTTCCTGCCCTCCCCCCACCCTCCCCAGGTGTGTTTCCTTTGCTTAATATTTCAAGCCAAGCAGCTCCCACCCTCCCAGCCTCCCAAACCTCTGCATGTCTGAAGCCACCAGGTGCTTTTCCCCTTCCATTTTCCCAGTGTGGCAAAGCCCAAATGTATCTCCAACCACTGAAAAAAAAGAGGGAAAGTGGGAAAACAGTGGGGTGCACCATATTTCAGCAATGTGCCAGTTCTAACCCTGCCAAGAGATTATAGGAAGAAAGAAGATAAAATAATACAAAAATAAAACCACCAAACAAGTAGCGACAAGCACGGAGCAGCCTCAGCACACAGTGTAAACAGAAGCTGTCCTTATCCAAAATCCAGCTCTCCCAGAAAGCAACAGCAGAACATGCTTTGTACACCCCGAAAGGTCCCTGCGGTGCTGAGCAGCCAAGGGGGAGGATCTGGGTTTGAGCTTGAGTTGATATTTTTTGCCTTATACAAAAGGCTGAAGTGATCTCGGAGTCTTCAAGCGGCGTTTGCAGCACCGAGCCTTGCCAGGCAGGGAAAGGGATGGGGGAAAAGTGCCATGGGAAGAGGAGGGATTGGGGTACAGGGACCCTGAGAGAAGGTCCCAGGGTTTTGCAGCTGGAAAATCTGGACAAGGGAAGGGAGAGAGCAAACAAATACAAAAAAATAGAGATATAAAAACAATTTGTGTGGAGAAGGAGAACATGGACAGCAAATTCATTGTACTGTCAGCCTCCCCAAAGCAAGAAAAATAAAAAATCCCATTTGAGGTGACAGTGAAGGGTCCGACAGAATTCCCTTTCCCTGGGGAAAATAAAAATACAAATGAGGTACCTGTTCCACCCCAAATCTGTCACCCCTTCTCACAGCCACATCCACACTCAAGTGTTATTGTCTCTCAAATAAAGTCTCCGGGCCAGGGCAGCCCTGTAGCAGAAGCACCAAGGCATGGCTAGTTCCTCCTGGTTGGGCTGTCCAGCAGAGATCCAGTCTCTCCTTGACCCTGCCACAGGTGGTATTGTTCAGTGCTCCACGGAGACGGAGCCTTATCCATGTCTCACGTGTTTCTCCAGCTTTGTTAAAAAAAAAAAAATCTNGTTTTTTTTTTCGCCTGCAACTGCCCTTTTGAGGCTTCTTCCTCACAACCTACCTGTCATCTGGAAGGGAGACTGACCCAACCGCTGCTGCACACCTCTTAGGACTTCTTCTATTTCCTTTTGGATGTTGCACACTACCTCTTCCATCAGCCCCACATCAGCTATTCCTTTCCAGAACATCAGCGTGTCCTCTGGCACAAAGGAGGAAGTAAAGAAGTCAACATAGACAAGCATTTGGCATTTTTCCCACAGGGCCACCTTAAACCTCTCAGGCAAGTGTATCTTTTTCAACGTGACTACCTTGCAAGATAGCTTGGCTACTGGGGTGGACAGGACATGTGAAAAAAATAACCAACCCCAAACCAAGCAAAATGGACTCAGGCAGCAAATCAGGAACAGGCTTTTAAGCAAGTCCATGACTTCCAAGGCAACATTTCACATTTTTGCCAGGTGCAGAGCCTAAAATCATCATTTGAGGAAATTCTAGCTAAGCTTCCAAACTGATACAACAAGGGGATGGAAGGCCAGAGAGAGACAGAACAGAGAGTTGACAGGGAACAAACATGACTTTGTTAGTTCCAGGCTGGCAGATGTGTTTCACATCCTTGGAATAAAACAGAAAAGCCCCTCACTGTAACCAGTAACATCTGATCGGAGGGATCATCCATCAGCCATGAGGCCAGGGGCAAAGTCCTGCAGTGGTGAGGAGCTCCATTGGCAGAAAGCCTGAATGCCTGGGTAATGCTGGAGATCCAAGGGAGCGAGGGACAGCTTTGTCACTGCCCAAACTTTACTTATTTGCAAGATTTAGGTTTCCAAAATGTAACAGGGGAGGAGAGGGGAAAAAAACACCCAACAAGCAGCCTAAGCTTACCTGAAATCTCATCCGTGTCCTTTTTCATGCCTTCCTCAGTGGCCATGGTGACAGCAGCTGTCAGAGCTGAGTTCCACTCTATCCCCTCTTCCATACTCTCCTCTGACAGCGCGATCTGGGTGATGCTCCCTGCCAAAAAGCCCCCATCAGCTCCCTCTGACAGCCTGAATCCCTGCTTTGCTTCCCAACCCCTCAACCCTCCTCAGGCTCTCTTTCACTCTTTAGGTCAGGTTTGTGCTTGGCTTCTTTCAACCAAACCAGTTAAAAGCAAAGATTGCTGCTTCTCATTGAACTGTGACTGTGAAAAGCTCTGGAGCTCCTGGAGGGAAAACCATGTGCCTTGCACAGTGGAGTCCTGGCTCAAGGGAGCAGAAAGGGATCAGAATAAAGAAGGGATCAAATAAGGCTCAGCCCAGCCACCCTTATCCCCATGCATCATCCACAGGAAGCTCTGCACCCCTAATCCCTCATGAAATGGAGCTGGGGTCCAAGCTGGTTTATAAAAGGGAAATGGATCTCACACAATTCTAAGTTTCTGGATCAAATTTGGGACTAATGAATGTGCAGCCACTGTAAGTTTGCTATGGTGCTTTCCAAGAGATTCTCCTTAGCCTACGGACAACTCCGCCATGTCACCCACCGAGGGGCTCAGAGAAATGTAACCCACCCAGCTTAACGATGTGGTACAGTTGGGAATAGTCTTCTCCCTTAACCTCAGCAAAGAGATCAATAGCTACTCTGGAGCACAGGATCACTGAGAACTTGCAGCTGGAATGACAATCAAATCATGTCCAACCACCACATCCTGTTCATGAATGTTCTGAAAGAGGACAGCACTTCTAAATTCCTGAAACCAACTCATGCCTTTATAACACACTCCCAAATGGGAAATATATCGGAAAATGCTGTGCAACCTCTCACAAGTGTTTGCTCCCATGATGATCCCAGAACAAGGATCCCTGCAAGGCTCTCAATCCTTCTCCTGGCTCTGAAGGCTGCCTCTCTGGAAAGCAGCTTCTTGATGCCAGCTGTTTTCCAACCTTCCCAGTCCCGCAGAGCAGAGGTCCCTGACAGATGCTGCCAAGACTGCTCCAAACAGACATAAGAAGCATTTTCCTTCCCAGAAACCAGAGCAATCTCCTGGTGGGACTGCCCTGATGTGCCTGGGAAGAAGGTGTAAAGTGTGTGTAGGAGGGAGAGGAGCATCAGAGGGAAGTTCCCATGGCATTGGTAACTGGTTTCCTACCATCAGCTGAGGTTGGAGTCTGTACCACGCTCTGCTGCCCTGGCACTGGTGCTCTGGCGCTGCTGATCAGGAGATCAAACTTGGTGCTTCGACAGGTGTTGGTGCAAACTTTGTCATGTTGGTAGAAGTCAATCTGCCCTGAATCCATCATCTTCCTGTGCAGGGAGTGGGGATAGAATCAGGCTCAGCTCAAATCTCAGTCTAGAGACAAAAGGGAGTATTCCACCTGGGAATGCTATGGTCATGGGAAGGAAAGGGAGATCCTAGGGCCACTCTGAACCCAAAAAATCTCCTGCAAGGCTTTCAAATGGCAAACACAAGAGACCCCCAGCTTCACACACACGCTTTCAGTCCTGTTCCACCCCAGGTTCCCCAGGAGATGTCACTTCTGTCCAGGGTGAGGGATCCTGACCCTCACATCATGGAGCCAGGATCTCTGCAGGCTGCTGGCCAGGTACTGTGGGCCTCCAAGAGGCCTCCTGGGGACTGCAAGGCAGACAAAATGCCTGCTGGGGGTTCTGCAGCTGCATGGGTGGAGCCCTGAATTTGGACAGGGGTCAAATACCTTAGCATGATTCCTCCAAGGCGAATGGCTCTCTTCCAGTCCTTCAGGGTAGACTTCCCAGCCAGGTGAACAAAGTGCTTCGGGCTAATCAGTTGGTCATTGAACTGGCAACGAGACAAGCAAAGGCTCAGCAAACAGGGTAATATCACTTGGGAGGATTGGCACATCGAACACAGCTCATCTGAGCCCCCACTTCCACCCAGAGAGAGGAGCTGCTTCTCAGATCTCTCCCAGCTTTGATCCACTGGGCACAGCAATGCTCACAGCTCCAGGAAGCATGTCTGCAGGGATGACCTGCCAACCACAGGCATTCATAGCCCTAACAAAAAACAGCCCTGAAGGCTTTATATGAACCAAATCATCTCCTATGAACATGTACGGTCATTTTGAAGATCATTACAGGAGGTTTCTGTTACATTCAATGGCCCAGCAGCATCCAGATGACACAGGTCTTCCCTTGAGCATCTGTTTTGCCCTGCTCCAGTGACTCGAGTAGCTCTTGCTGAGGGGCAGGAGCACAAGGGGCTTGGCTGTCACACTGCCGTGCTCTCAGGTGGGAAAATATAACACCAAGACTTCCCTTCTCAATGCCTGCCAAGAAAGTGACAGGAGTGGAGTACCAGGACACCAAGGAAAAGGGAGGAGGCAAAGCTCTGCCAGGTCTCAACATGTATCTCCTGCCTGCCTTCAGTCCTTCCTCTAGGGCCAATACCACTGAAATACAAAGTGGATGATATCCTTCCCTTCTTAATCCACTCTTTCCACGCTTCTCCCCATCAAAAAACAACTGTGACACCAACAATCCAAGGACTCAGGATGAAACACAAAAACTAAGGAATTCCTGTGGAGGCCAACCAGCACACCTGAAGAGCAGAAAGGAATCCATTGGGAGTGTCTCCTTTACCTTCACACACTTGACATTAATTCCTGGACAGACAAACTTCTTCCAGAGAAGGATGGCTTTGCTCTCCCCACAGGTGATGGGATAGGCGATCTCGATTTCCTCACTCGTTTCGAGGGTGCTGGGGTCTGAGGGAGGAACGGCTCAGAATGAAACTTTCCACCCAAGAGGCTCCAATCCCACAAGGCTGGGAGCTGGAAGCTCATAGGTTATGAGACCTGCACTTGGGAAACCAAAAAAAAGGGCAGATCCCAGTTCAGGATCAGTCCTCTCTTCATCTTCTCAGAGTTAGTTCAGATTAACTCTTAACAGCAACTGGCATCTGCTTTTTGGTGTAACAATCCTCCAAATGAAGCTCATCTATAAGGAAAAATGAAATCAGAAATCCAACGCATCTCTAAGGGGGGAGGTGTCAATGAGAAAAATCTTAGTGGCAACAAAATGGTTTAAAATTTGAAGCACAGATATCTCTCAGATTCTTGCAGCTCTGGTATCTCTTCAACAACGATATCAGATATTTACTGATAATATATTCTGTTCATGTGCAGAGTTTCTGCTAATCCTGCCAAAAGACCCAAACCGACACAGGAAGTAGAACTCTAGTCAAGATCTAGTGATAGCATTTGGTGACAGGGGCCTTTTCCCACACACTGCTTAGGATGGGAGAGAGCAGTTGGAGCCAACCTGCTCAGTTCTTATGAACATCCAATCCAAACCATCAGACGGCTGGTTCAGCAAAGACCCCACAACCGGAGCCTGATGCTTCAGCCACCTGAAGCATCCATCCTCATCACGATCATTCCTGCTGCCAGTATCTGCACTCTAGGACTAGGGTGACATCCCGGCTCCCCTGGACCCCATGGGAGCCCTTAACATTCATTGCAGGAGAGCCAGGATCTCACTTCCAGGACTTTGAGACCAAGCAGTAACAGCAGACTCTTATTCCACAGTATACCCAGCCCCTTTACCCTTTATCCATGCCTGGGAATCAGCATCTGTGGGGGCAGAGCCAGAAGGAAGCCCAGCGAAGTGGAGACACCAGCCCTGCACAGGAGGGGATTCATCCACAGCAAGTGGGAACTCACCAATCCCTTCTTCCAGCTTGTGGATGGTGTGGGTTTCCACGGCCACCACAGCGGTGCTGGCCTCGGAGCCCTCTTGGTATATCCTGTGGTGAAAGTGGCCATCCATGAACAAACTATATAAATTAGGATTCACAGCACAGCATTAAAAAATTCAGTAAATTTCTTTTTTGTCCTCAAGGGACATTAATTTTGTCTGATACAGTTTCAATCACCAGGAATTTTTTGGTGAACACTAATTAAACAAAACACTAGTAATCCCAAGGGCTGACACATGCAGAGGGATTCCCAGTGCTGTCATCCCACCCTCCACTCTGCCAGTGCCACTGAGGCAGCTCTGCAGGCTTTCCTGTGCCTTTTCCTCTGCTTTTGGTCATCCTTGACAACAGGAAGCAGAGCCCAGTGTCCCACAATTTCCCTTCCAGCCCTGTGTGACACTACAACACAAAGGGAAGTCACTGTCAGGCCCACAGACACCCTGCCCTCCAAATATTATCAACCTAGAGACGTTTTTTTCTTCCATCCTGATTGATCCAGAGTGAAGATGAGGCCACTCTCTGCAGCAGCTGCCAGGGAGCTACAAAATTCCCTCCACATCCCAGCCCCACTTTATTTTAGAAGAGGATTATTTTAGGGGAAAGCTGGCACAGAGGCACAAGAAGGTCTGAACACACAGACCACTGCATCCAGCAGCTGCAGTATGGCAAAAACCAACCCTGGGACTGGAGAAGGAAGAAACAGACTGGGACAGCACTGCTTCCATGATCCGGGAGCACTGCACCAACACAGCCTCGCAGGACAATCTCAGCCCTCGGAGGCCTCATGACAACCACACACACAAAAGATTTAATCTGTTGTATTTTCTCTCTCCCCTGTGTGGCACAAAACTGACGCAGACCTGGAAAACACAGTGTCACTCTGTCCCCACACCACGAAAACCCACAGAGCTCCCCCCCATCCCACCTCGCACCTCCCAGGTAGTACCATCCTACTCACCCTTGCTGCACTGGCTGGAGCTGCAAGATCACTTGGGTTTTGGTATCCTCCGGGTTCTCCCCTTCATTCCCGTCACTTGGTACAACCACCACATCACCCACAGGGACGCTCACCTCGGCATTCGCCATCTCTCACATGAATCCAGCAAGGTTTTCTCCTCCCTGTGGATCACGAGAGCTGGGAAGAGATCTCAGAGGCAGATCCCCCCAGTGTCATCCCACTCACAACTTCCCGAGCCAGCAGCTCTCTCCAGCTCTGAACTCCCAACCTGGCACCAAGGAACAGACCCACATTGGTGGGTTTTGGTAAGAGTGTGTTTTCAACACAGCTTCTCCCACTGGCCCTGGCCAGCAGTGCCTCCAGCCACTCCTGGGATGCTCTGATCCCTCACCACCAGGAACATGCCTGTGGATGATCATTCCCAGTAGAAGCTGGTGTCAAGGTGTGGCGCTAATGCAGGAGGACCTGACAGGGGTTCCCAGAGAAGCTGCACTCCCAGGGGATGTGCCTATGGTTGTGCACGAGGCACACAGGTCGTTTGGTTACAGTGTGCGGCTGGAGGTCATCCCTGCAAGCCTGAGGACTTCAAGCTGCTGGGAAAGCCAGTCTCAGAATCATGGAATGGTTCAGGTGAGAAGGAGCCTGAAAGCTCATCTCATCCCACCTTCTGTCATGGGCAGGGACACCTTCCACTCGACCAGGTTGCTCCAAGCCCCATCTAGCCTGGCCTTGGACAATTCCAGGCATGAGGCAGCCAGCTTCTCTGGGCAACCTATGCCAGGGCCTCACCATCCTCACAGGGAACAATTTCTTCTCAATATCCCATCTAAATCTCAGAGCTTTCAGGTCAGGATCTCCTGACCTGGCAGGTGATGGGGTTTCGGTATCCCCTGGTTGGGATACACCAGGCCTGGCAGGTGACGGGGTTTTGGTATCCCCTGGTTGGGACACACCAGGACAAACCTGGGGAGCCTCCGACACAGAGGCCACGCACCCACCCGGCTGCAGGCGTGGGACTCCCGCGGTTTCCCGCACCTCATTCCGCTCCGGGGGACAGACAGAGCCACCCGGGACCCCTCGAGATACGGCAGGACTTCGCCAGGTTATCTGGCGCAGGGGGGTCAATAAGACACGGACAAATCGCGGCGGTGATCACGCCGAGACCTTAAGTGAGAAGGGGGGGAGCTACACAGAGGAACCCCCCGGCCCCCGAGGGGGCTCCGGGCTGCGGCTCGGGGGTCGCCGCCTCCCCCGCGCTGGGGTCGAGAGGTCACGTGACATGGGACCCGCGGGACCACCCCGCGGCGCGCACGGCGGCGAAGGGGCGTGGCCTGCCCAGCGGAGGGG
>WBNO01021058.1:0-10481 GCA_013400575.1 Peucedramus taeniatus | reverse complement strand
GGTCCTGGTCCGCCGCTGCCTCCTGCTCGGTCCTCTGGGGCTGCTCTCGGCTGGTGCACAGGACGGTGAGTGCTGATTGCGGAGCACCGGCGGCGGGATATCCGACACCGGGACGCGGCACCGGGAGCCCCACTCCCACCGGTACCCCCGGAGCTTCTGCTTCGCCGGCCGGGATGGGACCGGAACTTGGTGCGGTATGGGGACTAGGAAGGGGGACCGGACTGGCTCGCCTTTGCCCCGGGACGGTCCGGGACGGGCTCTTAGCTGTGCTTGGACCGGGATCGAATCATGATGGGCTCTCGGGAACGGTTTCCCCCTGTGTCCAGAGCAGACCACACCGGCACAGTGTCGTCGTGGTGCGCCTGCCCCACCACGGAACGGGATCCCTGCCATCCCTCTGTCCCGGGACAGGGTCCCTGCCATCCCTTTGCTCCGGTACCGACCCGAAACGGGATCTCTGCCGTCCCTCTGTCCCGGTTCCGGCCTGGACGGGGTCCCCGCCGTCCGTCTGTCCTGGTACTGGTCCGGGACGGGGTACCCAGTATCCCTCTGCTCCGGTACTGGACGGGACGAGCTCTGTCCCGGCCCCCACCACCCCCGCATCACACTGGTCCTACACCCGCCCATTTCCCCCGCAGCCCCCCCAGCTCTCTCTGTCCCTGCCCCCGGTGGCGACTTCCCCCGGGGGTTCCGAGAGTCCCGCGTTCGGCTCCATCCCGCCCGCAGGGCTTTCCCGGGGAACCTCTAATCCACGGGTTAAGAGGATCGCTGGAGTTTACATGCAGAGCCGGACAATGGGCTCCATCCCGGGAATGCCGCTCCCAGAGGGATTTGTAGCCGCGGGCCGTCCAGGACGACCCCCGAGGAAATGTTCACCCAAACGTGATCCCAAAGTTCCTATTTCCCGGTGTCAGTCGTCCCCAACTCATCCAAGAGCGAGGAAGCAACGACGGGTCATCCAAAGCATTATTCTCCCCGAGGGAAAACTGAGGCACGGGGACAGACTGGGATCACTGGAGGCAGAATCCCGCTACGTTTCACAAGTGTGATTTGGGGCACATCGTGCAATGGGTTTCCACCGGATCTCAAACCCACTGGTGTACGCGGGGGAGCTTTCCCGGGGCCAGCAGCATGACAGAGGCACGGGTGTGCCGGGCTTTTGTCGGAGCATCGCCCTGTTGTGTCTTTCTTGCATCCTGTGAGAAAGCAAACAAATCCCTGGCAGGAATGGTCCCAGCGGGGCTCGGCCCTGAGCTCACCCTCACCCACCGGAAATCCAGTTTTCACATTTTTTGGGAGGGGAGTAAAGTTTCCGTGGCCGGGGGAAATTCCCAGTGACTCTGTCTTGACTATTCCTGGCCCCTCAGTACCATCTTTGGAGCCAAATTCCCAGGAGTGCCTGCAGCTCTCAGTTTATCTTTGACATTCCCTCCCGGCACGCACTGGTAACACTCAGGATGTTTTTAACAAAGATTTCCTTTCCTTGGATGGGTTTTTCCCGGAATGGGTTCCCACAGCTCCTCTGCACCACCAGTATGGATATAGATCTGGGAGGAATCCATCCAAGACCCCGCAGTTGGGCTCACATGTCCGGCTGTCCTGGCCAGACGGTTTTCCATGCAGATCTCAGTGGCTCCAACTTTCTGTGCTAGAAACTCCCCCCAAATACCCCAAATTTCTCTCCCCCAGCAGAGCACCCCTTCTGGGAGCTATTGTCCTGGCAGCCCTGGGGTCCCCACTGGCCCCCCAGCCCCCACTCTTGGATGGCCTGATCCTTCCCAGCTCTGCTCTGTCCGTGGATGCTGCCCAGAAAGGGAAAAAGTTGGGGATTTTTCCCAGTCCCACAGGATAAACCTCCCCCCAGTTTGGATGTAAGCCCTTCCTAGAGGCTGGGGAAGAGGGGGCTCTGTGGGGGGGCTGGCGTCTTTCACCGCCAGCCCCCCTATGTTTATCCCTGCAGGATTTTCCCTTGCTGGCACTTTTTGTCATCTCCCAGCAACAGTGAGGGGAGCCAAGGCTGGGCAAATCTATGCCCACCATCCCTTTTCTTTCTGGCTGTGCCAGGATGATGCTTGGCAGGAGCAACAGCTTTTGGAGAATGAGAGGAGGAGGTGTTGAGCACTGGCCCACACAGTGGGGCTGAGTGGTGCTTTTCCCCTTTCCCTGCACCCCAATCCTGCCCAGAAATTATGGCCAGGTCTCAATGCCTGGCTTTCAACGTATTTTCAGGATATTCCCTCATGCCCAGAGGCAGTGAGCCCGGAGAAAAGCCCCTTTTGTACTGAGTCTGGCATCACCCTGAGAAGGAGGCAATGGGGACGCAGCTGCCCAAGGTTATCCTCAAGGTCAAGAGTTCAGTCAGAGTGTCCTGGGGGCTGCCCAGTGCTGTACAGCCACATGGAGTGGGGATATTCTCTCCTTGAATCCTTTTATATCCCCCCCAAATTTGGGTTCTCCTGGACTCGAGGATGTAGAGGAGCTGGAGGTAGAGGGTCATGCTGGGTGGCTGTGGGGGAAGCTATGGCAGCTTCATCCCTGGATACCCCTGTGAACAGTTCCCAGTGCCAGAAGCATCCAGAAAAGCCACCAGAAAATGATGCTTTGGATGAGGAAAACATTTGAAGAGGCTGCAGGTGCCCAGGGGTTGTTCTGGGGGTCTCACCAAGAGGGGAAATTTGAGGCAGGGAACAGCCTGTCTGAGCACTCTCCCCAGTGTCTCTGCAGGAAACGGCTGCGGCCACACACTGCTGACACCCCACAGTGGTACCCTGAGCTCCAAGAACTACCCGGGCACATATCCCAACCACACCATGTGTTGCTGGCGGCTCCAAGCTCCTCCAGGCACCTCCCTACTGCTGGCATTCGGGGATGTGGATCTGGAGCCCTCGGAGCACTGTGCCCACAGCTCCTTGCTGCTCGCTGACCCCCAGACCGGCACTGCCTATGGTAAGGGGGTCCTGAGGGAACTGAGGCAAGAGTGATATAATGTTGTGGATAGGGAGAATATGAGGAAAATCTGGAGTTTTAGCTGATTTCATCATGTGGAGGGAGAATATCTAAGGAGGGGGGTAACCAAGTGGGGCAGTATCCAAGGAAGGGGGTATTTGAGGCGGGGGTACCCAAGGAGGGGAATATCAGAGGATGAGGGGCATTTAGTATCTGACGAGTGGGTTATCCAAAGAAGAGAAATATCCAAGGATGGGGATACCTGAGGAGTGGGGGTACCCAAACAGAAGGGTTGATATCCAAGGAGGAGGATATCAAAGGAGAGTATTTGTGAATGAGGATATCTGAGGAGGTGGGTACCCAAGGAGATGATTTTTGTGAAGCCTGGGGGAAAACTGCCCAGCTGGGACCAGATGCAGCCACTGAATAATTAATTTGTCTGCCCAGCCGCTGCCCAAACACTTCCAGGATTTTCCCAGACAGATTTAATGGTCTTGGAGGGATTTGGCAGCACTGGGAACGTGACGAGTGCTTAGGAAAACATCTTGGGGGTGGGGGGTGGAATGGAAAAGCAGCCCTGGTGAGGGGCAGGGGCTGAACAGGAGATGCAATGGGAAATGCTGGATGGAAAGGAGCTGGCTTGGATCCATGGGACTGGCAGTTTTCCCTGTTCTTCAGGGCTTTCACCCTTTCTGGGCTGGTCCCCAAAGAGGTGACAGCACACAAGGTCCCTGGTCCCCATCCCCTGTGCTGTGGCCTCAGGGACATAATTGTCCCCAAAGCTAAGAGACCTGGCCCCAGGCTGAGATACAGCAATGTGGGAAAGGGGGGAGACTCCCAGATGATGCTCTTGGGGGGCTGGGGGGAGGTGGCCGGGCACCCACAGCCCCTTTGGGTGCCACCAGAGCCATGCCAGTGTAACACAGAGCTTGGGTTCCACTCCCTCTCTCGTGGCTGACACTGGCCCTTGAGAAGTCCCAGATGTTTTCCAGGAAGTGGCTGGAGCAGGCGGAGGCTGTGGGCTCCTTCCCTGACTCAGGGCCGGTGTCTGGCCCCTGGCCTGATTCTGCTGGGATGTGGGAGGGTCCCCATGGGGGTGGCAGGCTCTGGGGCTCAGCTGAGGGGTCCCCAGCTCCCAGGGTATCACTGAGATCCATACAGAAGTGGCACCAGTGACCCAGGGCAGCACTGCCATCTGGCAACCGGTGGAAGGGATATCTGCATGTGGCTCATCTGCATCTCATCTGCATATTGTGCAGACCTCAGTTCTGTTACATATGTGACATCTCTGCATGCACGTGTCCCACATCCCCTGGGATCGACCTCCTGGTTCAATATAACCCAGGCAGAATGAGGGTGTGGGCCAGGGTAGAGAAACCAAGGCACAGGGGGAGGTGTTGCCAGCAGCCCCAGGACAACGATGACATTTGCTCAAAACATCGCTGGGTGCCCAGAGGCCCAAGTAATAGGCATGATACAGAGCAGAGCAATGTGGGGGACAGAGGGTGAAGGCAGTCCAGGGATTGGGGCCACGTTCTGTCCCCAGCTGGAACCAGAGATGTCCCTAAGGAATCCGCCTGCTTGCTAAGCCGAAGTTTTAATCAGTGAGATAGAATTGCAAATTAATGTGGATTAAATGGGGGGAGGGGGCAGTTTAGGAGGCAGCTTCAACAGCACCTATGAAAGGGGACATGACGAGAAGACAAGGACACAGCTCTCATTTTGGCGTCCTGTGGGGTGATGCCGCGTGTACCAGTCTCTGCAGTGGGAGATGTGGTGGCAGGTGCCCAATAAGGGCAATGGGGCCATCCTGGGGCTGGGACCAGCCTGGGCATGGGACCATCCTGTCATGAGGTTGCCCTGGCGTGGGTGTGGTACCATCCCAAAACATGAAACCATCTTCAAGATGGGACTAGCCTGGCATGGGGCCATGCTTCATGAGACCACCCTTCAGCACCCTGGTGCCGAGACTACCTTGGGGATGGGCCACCCTGGATGTGGAACAATTTGGGACTACCCAGAGCACAGCCCAAATGCCTGAGCACCCCTGGCCCTGGCAAGGGCCAAACCGGGGGAGGTGAAGTCCTGGGGTCCGGGTGTCCAAGTGTGTCCCCAGGGACCCCAAATCCTCTCCTTGTTGCCATCCCTGCTGGCAGGGCCCTACTGCAGGAACTCCGTCCCTTCTGCCCCACTCCTGGTGACAAACTCCAGCACTGTGACCGTCCTGTTCAACAGCACCAGCCACCGCTCGGGACGAGGCCTCCTCGTGTCCTATGCCACCTCGCAGCACCCAGGTATGGGGGCAGCATCCCCTGGGACACAGAGACAGCCCTGGGATGTGTCCTGGCCCATGCAGGGACGTGAAGGAAACTCCTTGCTGACCCCAGGATGAGCTTCCATTGCCCTGAGCTCCTGAACATCCGTGTTCTCCGTGGCTGGGGGCAAACATGGGAGACCCGCAGGCCATACAGCCAGCTGGAAACTCCTTCGAGAACCCTGAACCCCCAAGTCAGGTGGCACCCCAATATCAGGCAGAGCTACAGGCAGCATGGATTGTGCCATGGAGCCAATGGCTGCAGGGAGCAAGGGACCATTCCTCCCTGCCCCTCCAGACACGGGGACATGAAGGGCAGAACCCAAATGAGGAGCAAGATTTGGTTGGGAAGGGGAATGTGGTGCCCTGAGGCAGAAGTGGGTGTGTGCTGTGGGGCAGGTGGGGGTCCCTCACCCTGGGGTATCCCTGCCTTGCAGACCTGGTCTCCTGCCTGGTTCGAGGCACCCACTACACCCAGGAGCACATCAGGTGAGTGGTCAGGGTGGGGAATGGTCCCATTTTGGTGTCCCCTGCTGCAGGGGTCTTCATCAGCCCTGGTTTCATCCCCATCCCTCTCCTGATGTACAGCTCCAGTGGGATGGGGAGCAGAGTGGGTATGAAGAGGGGGGTTTGGATGGGAGGGAGCCCTGACCCACCCCTTACCATGTGTTTCAGTGTGTACTGCCCTGCAGGCTGCAAGGACATCCATGGGGACATCTGGGGCAACCCAAGCCAGGGCTACCGG
Organism: Peucedramus taeniatus; assembly: GCA_013400575.1. NCBI lineage: Eukaryota > Metazoa > Chordata > Aves > Passeriformes > Fringillidae > Peucedramus > Peucedramus taeniatus. The sequence goes on along the minus strand of WBNO01021058.1, from coordinate 4,476 downwards.
GACGTAAGTGTGGGCACAATGGTGCACCCGCTGGGGATGGTCCCCACAGCACACGTGGCCACTGCTTGTCACACCCAGCAACCCAGAGGTGTGTGGCCTTGGGGTGCCCCACGGGGTGCTCAGGCCTGCTGTGGGGGGCTGCCCTTACTCCCCACTCCCTGCAGACATCAGTGCTGTGCAAGGCAGCTGTGCATGCCGGGGTGATTGCGGATGAGCTGGGCGGGCAGGTCACCCTGTCCCGGGAGAAGGGGATCACGCTCTATGAGTCGGCCTTTGCCAACGGGCTCCGCTCCAAAAGGTGGGTGTGGAGTGGCTGGGGCTGCACCCCACATGGAGCTGTGGGGCCCACCCGCACTGACACTGGGAAACTGCCACCCCTCAGTTTCAGAGACCTCAGGGTTTGTTCACCCCATCTGATGCTCCCCCTGCTTTCTTTCACACAGAGGATCTCTCTCAGAGAAGCGACTTGTATTCCACAAAGGTATTTTTTTCCCATTTCCCCTGCAATGAAGGCATGATTTTAGCTGTCAGACCTGCTGCCACTCCCCTGTGCCTGGTTGGGGTTTCCGGGTTCCCAGTGTGCTGTCTCCTGTCCCCAGCCTGTGATGATGTGCTGGAGGTGGTCACCTTCAATGCCTCGTCCTGGTGGCACGAGGTGGACGTGCTGGGCCAGGACCGAGCCTGGGTGGCCGAACGGGCAGCACTTAGCACCACTGGCCACTCCTGGGCAGCCGAACCCGGTGCCGAGGCTGCTTGGCTGGAGCTGGACCTGGGCACCCGAAGGAATGTCACAGGTGAGAATTTGCCATCAGAGGGGGACAACAGGTGCCTGTGTCCCCATGCCACCCTGACCACTGTCCTCCCGCTGTGCCAGCTTCACTGATCCCCACAAAACTGCCGAGGGCAGTTTCATTCCCAGGATACACTGGAGTTCATTGTGCCATGGTTTTACTGGTGCAAACTGGGATGCAGAGCACACCAGCCCCTCTGGCTGCTCCTGTCCTCCTTTTGTCCCTTTGCCCCCCTCATCTGCAGCCAATTCTGGGATGAACAAGTTAATATTATGCTCTTGCATCTGGTGCCAGTGATCGTCTTTTGTCCGGCCCGAGCCTGCCAAAAGCAGGAGCTTTGTGTGCCAGCGGCTGGCAACCACAGCGAGGAAAATGGGAACATTGTCCAGCCAGAGGCTGGAGGAGGGAAGAATGCAGGGCTGGCAGCCGGGGCTGGAGGTTATCAGTTTGTGGGGGTGGACCAGAGCGTTCCACACTGGAATCTGCCACCCAAGCCCCACCTCCCAGGGTCAGAAGGATCCCCCTCTGCCAGGTGACATGTCCTGACCTCCTAGTGCTTTCCCAGCTGGGTCTTGAGTAGCCCAGAGATAGGGGTTATTCCAGCTGGGAGTAGAGGGCAGCCCTTCCCCAGCCCTGCAGCCCGTAACTGACAGTGGGGAACCCCCTCCTGCATTCACAGGCATCATCACAAAGGGCTCCTCCGAGCAGCATGACTACTACGTGACGTCCTACCATGTCTCCTCTAGCCGTGACGGGAAGAATTGGAGACCCTACAGAGGCAGCAGTGGTCAGGAGGACAAGGTGGGCATGGGGAGAATATCACGGGGCTGAGACCACCTGCTCATGGATATTTAGCCATTGGTGCCTCTTCACCCTTTCCGGTAGGTGTTTGAAGGAAATGCTGACAGCCAGGGGGAGGTCTCTAACACCTTTATCCCCCCCATCATCGCCCGCTACATCCGTGTCACACCGCAGAGCTGGTACCAGCGCGTGGCCCTGAAGGTGGCCCTGATGGGCTGCCAGCTGGCACGGGTCCGTGTGCCCCGTCCCTACGGTGAGACCCTCCACAGGAGCTCACACCCCCATGTCCAAAACATCCTCCTGGGGCCTTCACCTCCCTGTGCACCCTGTGGTGGTCCCACAGTCACAGTCCCTGATCTGTCCTGTAGAGCCCCGTGTCCCCAAGGAGGTGCTTGAACCCACCAGCCACCCAGCCAGCCGCACCCCCATCCCTGGCATCGCCCTGGACCCGGAGAAAGCAGGTGGGTGCCATGGAGGGGCTGTCCTTGGGGTGCAGCATTGTCTTTTGGTGGGCATCACCAAAATGGGGTGATGGGGGCATCATCCCCCCTGTGGGAACACATTGATTTTCCTCCTCTAGTGGCCCCAGGTGGGCTTCTGGCACTCATGGGTGCAAAGGGGTGGGATGGAGGCCCAGAGCACTGACACTGCCCTCCCTCCCCAGGCTCCGCACTGCTTGTGATGCTGCTTATTGGCGGCTTTGTGCTCCTCTGCTCCTGCATCCTGCTCCTGGCTTTCCTCTGCCACAGGAAGAGGTTGGTCCTGTCTTGTCCCCTGCTTTGCCCTGGGGGACTCAGCATCACCTCCCCAAATTGCAGCAGCTTCACCTAGCTGCTCACTGGGTCCCAAGGGGTGCAGCCCCTAAGGCAGCAGGTGTGAAGAGATAGGTGATGGTAGGCACAGGGTAGCTGGGACCTCTTGCCATATCTTGCCTCTCCCTTTGGCAGGAAGTCAGCAGTGGAGCTGAACTGCGGGATCACAAAAGGTAAAAGGGTCCACAACTCCTCCCCAAAATCGGGGGTCTGTGTGCCATGGGGTGCAGCTGGTTTAACTGATGCTGCTGCCAAGCTTGGACTTGTCCCATGCCCCAGGGGCACATGCACGTCCAGGTGACAGTCTGTGACCGAGGGTTTCCTCTCCCTGCCCAGGGTACCCCAAGCTGGACACGAGCCAGGTCTGCTCCCTGCAGAGCCTGCCAGCCCCCAGCCTGGCCTCCTTCCCCATGGCCCCCACACCAGGGGACCTCAGCCGGACCCATTCGCCAGGTAACAGGGACATCAGGACGGGGACTGGTCCCTCAGCCCAGAGCTGGAGCTGAATGTTCCTGATTGCACCTGCTTCCCTATTCTGGTCTGACCCCTCCTGCATCATGGTCCTGTGCAACAGGGAGACCCTGATAAATTAGACCCATTTAATTATTATAATTATTTATTATAATTTATTGTAATAGCACCACACATTACTTAGTAGTAGTAGTCCACCTCAATTACAGCTGTTGGCACTGGAGGGTGGCTAGGGACAGCAGGAGCCCCTCTCTGTGGTGTGGCAGAGGAATGTGGGGTCTCCATGGGTGGGTGCTCTGTGTTGGGTGGGTTTTGGTAGTTTTTCTATCCCTGGAAGTCCAAACATGCTCAGTTTTTCAACCCACCCCACCTACCTCTGCTGCAGCACCATGACCCTCCTGACATGACAGCCTCCCTGTTTCAGAGTACACTGAGCCGGACCTGGTGCAGGTGAGCCCCAGCAGCCAGACAGGTCCCTCCACCTTCAAGCCACTTCTGGAAGAGGGCTACACTCTACCACTGATCCTGAGCCACTATGACGTCCCAGGGAAGCACCATGAGTATGCGGAGCCACTGCCGCCAGAGCCTGAGTACGCCATGCCATTCAGTGAGCCGGAGCCCGCCGGGATGCGCCGCAGCACTTGCATCATTGCAGGACCTGCCGGGTGCTCCCTGGTGCAGTACCAGACCCCTGCCCTGCGGCCCGGGGAGCTGCCAGCTGGGGTGGAGTGGACTGGCAGCCCTTACTCTGAGGGGTCCCGTGCCTGGCCTAGGCACTCTCCCTTCGCACACGTGTACCATGAAGCTTTGTGAGGAGGGAAGCACAGCCTCATGATATTGGGCAGGGGGGAAAGCGTGCTAGCAGGGTTGTTCTTCAAGTAATCCTATGTAAATATATGTTTTATATATAGAAAGGCAGATGTGGAGTGGCGTGCCCTGCACCGCCTGCCGGGGATACAACCCATCCGCCCGAGCGAGGGTGTCACGACCTCTCCCACCACCTTACTCGGAATTTCTCGTAGAGACACAACATTATTCAGCGGAGGACCAAGAACCTCTCGCAGCTGCAGATTCCACTCTAAGCCCGATCTCTGCCGTTTACTGATTCCGGGGTGCCGGAACAGGCGGTTACCGGCAGCCCTCCCTTACAAAAATTGTGCTTCCGAAATCTCTTGATGTCGATTCCGCGGGGGCAGCGCGAAGCCCCCCCCCGTGCCACACACGGCAGAAGCCCTTTTTAAAACAACGACAGCGCCCCACCCAAAAGGGGAAAGCGACGGTGTGCCGGCTAGAACAGGGCGACAGGCGCCGCAGCTGCTAAACATGATACTCGGTTATATCTATTCCTTCATCCTTCCTCGTCTCATTTCTTATCGCCATTTCTGAGATTTCCCTCAAAAATTTGCCGTTATCCCTGCTTTTTAGCCGGCCGGGGTTATGCAAATCGCGCGGGGCATGCTGGGTGGGCACACCTCTTCCCTGAGGCAGCGCGCGGACGAGGAGCGCTTTGGACGAGAACGCTATGGCGCGCGCATGCGCGCAGGGGACTCGCTCCCCATTGGCGGCGGCGACGGCCGGAAGCGGAAGCGCCGCCGAGTGTC
>WBNO01021057.1:0-21314 GCA_013400575.1 Peucedramus taeniatus | reverse complement strand
CAGTGTGTATATGTGAGAAGGGAGGGAGGTATGAGGAAGAAAAATGCAAGAGAAACAGCTCTGCAGACACTTAGGTCAGTGAAGGAGGGGTAGGAGGTATTCCAGGTGTCAGAGCAGAGATATCCTTACAGGCTGTGGAGAAGACCACTCCAGAGCAGATAACCATCATGCAGCTCATGGAGGGCCTCATGACAGAGCAGGTGGATGTGCCCTGGAGGAAGCTGCAGCCACTAGAGAGCGCACCTTTGGAGAGGAGGAAGTTTTCTGTCATGAACTGCAGCCCCTGGGGGACCCACACTGGAGCAGTCCATTCCTGAAGGACTGTACCCCATGGAGAGGACACATGCTGGAGCAGTTAGTGAAGGACTATCCTGTGGGAGATATCTTATGCTGGAGCAGGGGAAAAGTGTGAAGAGGAAGGAGTGGCAGATAAGAACTAACTGCAACCTCCCATTCCGCAAGGGGCTTGGAACTAGAAGATCTGTAAGGTCCCTCCCAACCAAAATCATTCTATGATTCTCTCCCCACCCCTGAAGTGGGGGGGAAGAGGTAGAAAGTTGGAAATGAAGGAGTGAAAGTGAGCCTGGGAAGAAGGGGGTTGGGGGAGGAAGGTGTTTTAGTTTTGTCTTTGTGTCTCAGCATCCTACTTTAATTGGCAAGAAACGAATTTGAGTTGTCAGTCTAAGTCAAGGAAAAGAGTTTGTGTTTCAGAATAGATGAGGACAGGAAATAACACTTCTTGGTAGCCTAAACTTAATACTCTTTGTTCCCTTTGCTTTATATTAGTGGTGATGAATAAGATGAATGTCTTTCACACATATAAATCAGATTGAGTAGTTCTGTTTTTTTTTAATAAAACAAAAGCCCACTTGAATTGTATTTGCCTAAATAAACTTACTTACAAACTTTCAGTTTTAAGAGCTTGGCATTTAGTGTCTGTTACTTCTATTCGTTCTGGAAGGGGCTCTTCAAATACATGACCTTCCTTGGACTTTTTGTTTATTAAGATAGGGTGGACTGTCATCTCAGATGCTTTTCAAAGACCTTGCAGGTATTAATCTTTTATGGTTTTAATGGGTTAAACATTTATTTTGCTGAAAATAATAGTGTTTCCTGTTGGTTTTTAATTGGGGGATTAAGGCAGTTTAATGTAATGAATGCCCTCTAAATCAGCAGTGACAAATTATCCTCTCTTTGGTCCTTTATCAACATAGACCTCATACAGGGGTCTAAATGCTCTAACAGTGCTTTTGCAGCATGGCTTGTATAACTGTCTGTCATGAAGTTTCTCTTCCTAGTGCCTTGTATAAATTAGCTGACTGTTCCTAGTTGTGTGTTCTGATCGGGGGACCTTTTTTTAAGAGGTAAGCTAGTGAAGCTAAACCTAAGACTACTGAAAAGAACTAGTGACTCTGTGACAGAACATTTGTTTTTAATGTTTGCCAGTGATGTTTTCCTTGAAGTCTGTCTCTCCTGTCATCTCCCCAAAGCATACTCCAATTTTATTCCATAGACATTTGTCACAAATGAGTGTGTTAGGTCACTCAAAGAATCACTGTCAAAGATATCAGGTTTAATATAAAAGCAAAAGCACAACAAAGTTCATTGGCAAGGCTGACTCTACTACTTACTAAATGGTTAAAGCACACTGAGGAAAATTGGACTAAAATCTAAAATAAATCAATCTAAAACTAAAATAAACAAAAATTACGTATGCGGAGGTTGGGTAAGGATAAAAAGGAATGAGGGAGAGCCTCCCATTGAGTCACAAGGCTCAGAGTGGACCCCCTTGCTAAACTTAGCCCTGGACTTGACCAACAGTTTAGGCCTAAAGGTTTAACAGCACTTAAACTTAACAGCCCCTCATTGATAGCCTAATTTAAACAAATTAACAAGAGGTTCTATACAACTTACTATAAGCACAACAGTAACTCACTTATAAGCCTAACTTACAAATCTAACGTGCTTAAGAATCTAGGAGAGCAGCATTCCTGGTACACTTGCTGTAGCATATTCACACTTGCATGCACACAGACATAAAGAGTCTGTACAAGCTACCTGTGAAAAATTCCCCTTGAATTCAGTGAAGTACTCACTTTGGATGCACTTGCATCTTCTCAATGGGCAAAGGGTTGAGCCTCGAGGAGTGGGGGGTATCAGCCCAGGATCCATCATCATTTGGCGATCCTCCGAGTATGGCAAACTTGAGAGTTCACTGGCTCTGAGAGGCCCCACTCAGAGGGAGGTTGCTGGTCACAGCCCGCTGCAGTCCAGGAGAGCTCAAAGGGTCTCATTTTGGACTGGTGTTTATAGGGCCGCAAGAGAGTGGGCTTTAGTTATAGTAATTTTCCATCCTGGCTGCAATTCGGGTCAGTAACTTTCTTTGAAAGTTTCATAACAAAAATGTTATTCCATTTGGGTTGTAATTCAGGCAAGAAAAATAAGTTTCCAAGGCTGTTTAAAAACAGGATCTTATTAGACAGCACAAGTTCCTGGGAGCAGACAGTGTTTGTGATAAGCTCAAGAGGAGCTTAGTCCAGGTGCTGTTCATCAAGGCCAAGGCCTAACGAGCATTTCTCAGATCATAGTGTGGCCTGGGGGGGAAGCACCACCACAATTGGGATTTGAAAAATTAGCAGGTGCAAGCAATTATTTCTTGGTACTCTCAGTAAGCTATCTTGCTTTTCTTGTAAAATAGTTTGAAAATAAATATTGCTTTTGTGGATCTCTCTTAAATTGCTCTTAAATATAATGAGAATATCCAGAGGCAGTATCAAACTTTCATACCAAGTCAGATTTCCCATATGCTGCTGTACAAATGCAACTATTTGACTCAAGGGCTAGGGGTGTGAGAAGTTTATTTACTACATATCCTGGAAGATGCTCTCTGTAGACTTTACATTGGTTTGCCAACATGCATAAAATGATAATTTTTCATGTAGAAATCTCATCCTGAGAGCATGCTATTCACTCTTAGTATATATTCCTGCATGCCTACTACAGTAGGTTAGCACTGTCAGTTAACTTCAGCATCATTCCAGTAATTTGTTTGCATAGTAGAGAAGTAGTCTCACTTCAGTAGGATTGAAGAGGTCATTCTTGCTTTATCCATCACTTTTGCTTCTTTTTTTTTTTTTTCTTCATGGTCCTGTGATGGTCCTGTAACTGTTTTGTACAATCTCATGCATTCCTGTCTTTGTTTAGTGTTGTTGGTTTTGGGTTTGGTTGTTGTTTTGTTTGTGGCTTTTTTCTAATTGAACAAAGTACAGTGTATGTAATGTATGGTTTCTTATTTCAAGAATATATTTTATCAAATAATGCTCTTTCAATTTTACTGGGTTTTATATATATAATGTAAAAAATTGTTTGAAGCACGGAGAAGGAAGGCTTATATGGCATGTTTGAAAGAGGGACTTAGAAATGCAGGAATTCTGTTTTGGCTACCAGAATTAAGTATTTAAAAGAGCAGAAACGCTCTTCAACAGCAAATACTGAATATTCCCTTTCTGTATACATGATATTAACAGCATCTTTATTCTGTAGCTTAATTTGCCTTGCCCTATTGTTTTAGATCTAGAGTTCTTCCAATTCTCATCTTGATAGCGTTTATAATTTCTGTTGATGTTTGGTCTCTTGGAAGCACACTGATCAATGAAGAAGGGGGGGAAGCAAATTACACCACAGGATAGAGTTGATTGGAAGAGGGCAGCAATGCAAGAACAGAGTAAAAGGAAGACATGAAAATTGGGATAGGGTAAATTGACAAACACAGGTGAATAGATAAATGAAAATTAAGTCTTGTACATTGTCTCTTTCTCTCATTATATGTAAGGTATGCATGGCTTTTCTACCAGTCTCTTGAGTATATTCAGAAAGGGTGAGGGAAAACCAGGAAGGTTCTAATTTAAGCTTAAGTGTCTGAAGATTGCCTCCTACCTTCCAGTTTCAAGTAGGTTTTTCTGAAAGAGGGGGGAAAAAAGGCTGGTTGTATTGTACTCAAACTCTCTCTTTCAGGCTACTCCAGGTGTCTGCAACAGGATGAGTGTGGTGTCCTCTTTCACCTTTTGCTGAACTGTTTCAAATAAAAGCATCTAAAGAAAAGGCACTGACCCTGAACTGTACAGGAAGAGAAGGGGGCAATAGATGAAGTACTTAGCTTGTCTTTTTATGTAAGAGGAATTCTGGAGAGCAGAGGATCGTAATTGCTGATTATATGAGATTATATTTATGTAACAGCACTGGGTAGCAGGTAATTATGACAGCATTCTGAGTCTTTGGTTGAAGAAATATTTTAGTTCTAATGTTCCTTGCATCCTAAAGCTGGAGATACAATGCCAGAATCTCAGTAATTAGTAGTGCCAGTTCAAGGGATTCATCTTGTAGAGGTCAGTGGTATTATTTTGTGTTAATAGGCATTACTCATTGTGAGAAAAGTTAGACAAATTATGGACCTGTTGTGGTTTAACTCCAGCCAGCAACTAAGCACCACACAGCCGCTCACTCACTCTCCCCTGGTGGGATGGGGGAGAGAATCCGAAGAGTAAAAGTGAAAAAAACTCATGGGTTGCGATAAATGCAGTTTAATAGGGAAAGCAAAAGCCATGTGCACAAGCAAAGCAAACCAAGGAATTCATTCACCACTTCCCATCAGCAGGCAGGTCTTCATCCATCTCCAGGTAGTTGGTGTATTTGGGGTCAGCTGTCCCGACTGTCCCCTCCCAACTTCCTGTGCACTCCTAGCATCCTCCCTGGTGGGATGGTGTGAGAAGCAGAAAAGGCCTTGGCTGTGTGTAAGCACTGCTCAGCAATAGCAACAACATCCCTCTGTTATCAACACTGTTTACAGCACAAATCCAAATCATAGCCCCATACTAGCTACTATGAAGAAAATTAACTCTATCCCAGCCAAAACCAGCACATTCTCCACCCCTTATTCCATACCATTTATATCATGGTCAGGTCCCACACTAGCCAATATATCCTCATTAACCACCACCCCCCTTTCCATCCTTTGATACAATACACCTATCATTCCCTGAGTCTATGGACCACCCCTGCAAAATGTCCACAAATGTCCACCGAGTTCATTTAGTCCATGACTTTGGGCTCCATCTGCTATAGTGGTCACTCAGGACAGAAATGCTGTGTTGGGTGCAGCTACTGGGCACCAAGGTCAGTTCAGGTAGGTCGGGTCACTGCTGCACTGCAACTGCTTCTTGTAAGACTTCTCTTCCATCGTTTCAGGTGATTCCTGCTATAGTAATTCCTATAACAGGCAACTCAAATCATTGGTTGCAACATTTTAATGGTATTTCCGCTACAGTCTCCACCACTGGTCCCTTTGGACCAGGTTCTAGGGTTTAATATTGCAATGAATTCCACCCCTTGCCCCTGTTCTGGCTTGGACTTATTCACGGACTGCAGTCCCTTAAGGGTGTACTTGTTCCAACAAAGCCTTACCCATGGCTGCAGGTCCTCCGGGGTGTACCTGCTCTTTTGTGAGCTCATCCATGGCTACATGCTTTGAGGTGCTCCAGAGAGCAATTGTACTACCCGGCAGAAAGCTATGGCCTCTCTAAATTCTGCACCCACTGTGACTGACACAGCTGCCCAGAGCTCCGGTGGAAACATGTATCAGGCTGCAGGGTGTGCCCTGCTCTTATGCCAGTACTGGGCATCAGTAGTGAGCATACCTGTGGGAGGTGAGCCCAGGTAAAGGAACTCCTCTACTTAGTGGCAGAGCTCTGGCAGGAAGTGAATAGGTTGAGGAGTATCAGGGAGTGTGAGAGAGAGAGATTACTGGAATCGTACCCTACCTTCCCTAGGACAGGCCTGACAGGTAGACAGGGTGCATGATATGGAGGATTCCCTATCCTCTCTCCTCCCAGCTGAACATGGTGACATAAGGGATAGGGGCCAATGGAGGCAAGTGCCTGCCCAGCGCAGCAAGTGCGTCTCCTCTGTGACTGCCCCACCTTCCCAAGTGCCATTGCATAATAGATACGAGGCTCTGCAAGTGGAGCTGAACGATAATGAGGACAGTAGTTCATCTAGCATGGAGGTGTTGCTGAGGTTAAGTCAGCCTATGCTCCACATCAAAACTGCTTCCATAAAGAAAAGTAAACAGGTTGTTGTCAGAGGAGACTCCCTTATGAAGGGAACAGAAGGCCCCATATGCAGACCAGACCCACTTCTTAGGGAAGTCTGCTGCCTCCCTGGGTCCCAGGTTAAAGATGTACGGCCCTCAAATTATCACCCGTTATTGAGTTTTCAGGTAGGCAGCGATGAAGTTGCAACAGGAAGTCTGAGGGCAATCAAGAGAGGTTTCAGGGCCTTGGGATGACTGGGTAAGGGATCAGGAGCAGAAGTAATATTCTTCTCTATCCTTCCAGTCGCAGGGAATGATGAGGGAAGAAACAGGAAGAGCCAGCAGATCAGTACCTGGCTCCAAGCCTGGTGTCACTGGCAGAATTTTGGGTTCTTTGATCACGGGTTGGTCTATGTGACACCAGGCCTGTGGGCAACAGACGGGGTACACCTGTGTCAAAGGGGAAAAAAGATCTTTGCATAGGAGTTAGCAAGGCTCATTGAAAGAGCTTTAAACTAGATTGCAAGGGAGAAAGAGATAAACCCAGGCTCACTAGAGATAAGCCTGGAGGCAGCATGCCAGTGTTTAAGAAACTAGTGAGGTCCTTTGGTCTGCAGTCTTAGTGGAGGTAGGGGATGGAGATCCATGTGGCAGCAAAGACACAAGGGTTATTGATGTGTTATAAACTACAGATGCGTCTGAGAATAGTCCAACTGAGGTGCATCTACACCAATGCACACAGCATGAGCAACAAACAGGAGGAACTGGAAGCCGTTGTGCAGCAGGAAAACTGTGACATAGTTGCCATCAGGGACACATGATGGGATGACTCTCACAGCTGGAGTGCTGCAATGAATGGCTATAAACACTTCAGAAGGAACAGGCAAGGAAGGTGGGGTAGCCCTGTATATTAGGGAGTGTTTTGATTGTCTAGAGCTTAATGATGGCACTGATAGGGTTGAGCATTTAAGTATCAGTATTAAGGGGAAAGGCCAACAAGGCAGATCTGATGGGAGTCTGTTATGGAATGAAGAGGCAGATGAAATATGCTATAAACAGCTGGGAGAAGTCTGAGAATCACTAGCCCTTGTTCTCATGTGGGATTTCAACTTACCAGATGTCTGCTGGAAATACAATACAGCAAAGAGGAAACAGTCTAGGAGGTTCCTGGAGTGTGTGGAAGAGAACCTCCTGACACAGTTGGTGAGTGAGCCAGTTAGGGAAGGCTGGACCTCTTATATGTGAACACAGAAGGACTGGTGGGCGATGTGATGGTTGGAGGCCGTCTTGGGCACGGCGGTTACAAAACGATAAGAGTTTTTGATTCTTGGAGAAGTAAGGACAGGGGTCAACAGAACTGCCACCTTGGACTTGTGGAGGGCAGGCTTTGGCTTGTTTAGGGGCCTGATTGACAGAGTCTGTTGGGAGACAGTCCTGAAGGACAAAGGAGTCCAGGAAGGCTGGATGTGCTTTAAGAAGGAAATCTTAAAGGCTCAGGAGCAGGCCATTCCTATGTTCTGAAATATGAGCCAGTGGGGAAGAAGGCCAGCCTGGCTGAACAGAGAGCTTTGACTGGAACTCAGAACAAAAAGAGAGTTTAGGAACTTTGGAAGAAGGGGCAGGCAACTCAGGAGGACTACAAGGATGTTGTGAGGTAATGCACAGAGAAAATTAGAATGGCCAAAGCCTGACTAGAACTTAATCTGGATACTACCGTAAAAGGCAATAAAAATGTTTTTACAAATACATCAGCAACAAAAGGAGGGCTAAGGAGAATCTCCATCTTTTATTGGATGCAGGGGGAAACATAGTGACAAAGGATGAGGAAAAGGCTGGGGTACTTAATGCCTTCTTTGCCTCAGTCTTTAATAGTAAGACCAGTTGTTCTCCAGGTACTCAGCTCCCTGACAGGGATGAGTAGCAGAATGAAGCCACCATAGTCCAAGGGGAAATGGTCAGTGACATACTACACTACTTGTCTATGGGGCCAGATGGGATCCACCCAAGGGTACTGAAGGAGCTGGCGGAAGAGCTCGCCAGGCCACTTTCAACCATTTACCAGCAGTCCTGGCTATCCGGAGAGGTCCCAATTGACTGGAGGTTAGCAAATGTGATGCCCATCTACAAGAAGGGCCAGAAGGAGGATCCAGGGAACTACAGGCCTGTCAGTCTTACCTTGCTGCTGGGGAAGGTTATAGAGCAGATCATCTTGAGTGCCATCATGTCAGATGCAACCAGGTGATCAGGTCCAGTCAGCATTGGTTTATGAAAGGCTTGAGTAACCTGGTCTCCTTCTTTGACAGGGTGACCCACTTAGTTGATGAGGGAAAGGCTGTGGATGTTGTCTATCTAAACTTTAGTAAAGCCTCTAACACTGTTTTCCACAGCATTCTTCTGGAGAAACTGGCTGCTCAATGGCTCAGACGGGTGCACTCTTTGCTGGGTAAAAAACTGGCTGGATGGTTAAGCTCAGAGAGTGGTGGTAAATGGAGTTACATCCAGCTGGTGGCCAGTCATTAGTTGTGTTCTCCAGGGCTCAGTATTGGGTCCAGTCCTGTTTAATATCTTTATGGATGATCTGGATGAGGGGATCGAGTGCACCCTCAGTAAGTTTGCAGATGATGCCAAGTTGGGTGGGAAGGCTCTGCAGAGGGATTTGAACAGGCTAGATTGATGGGCCAAGACCAGTGGTATTCAGTAAAACAAGGCCAAGTGCTGGGTCCTGCACTTGGGTCGCAACAACCCCCTGCAGCACTACAGGCTTGGGGAAGAGTGGCTGGAAAGCTGTTTGGCAGAAAAGGCCCGGGGGCTGCTGGTCGGCAGCCAGCTGAACGTGAGCCAGTGTGTACCCAGGTGGCCAAGAAGGCCAATGGCCTCCTGGCTTGTATCAGAAATGGTGCGGGAAGCAGGACCAGGGAAGCAATCGTCCCCCTGTACTCGGCACTGGTGAGGCCATACCTCAAATCCCGTGTTCAGTTTTACGCCACTCACTACAAGAAAGACATTGAGGTGCTGGAGTGTGTCCAGAGAAGGGTAGTGTAGCTGGTGAAGGGGCCGGAGCACAAGTCTCATGAGGAGCGGCTGAGCGGGCTGGGGGTGTTTGGCCTGAAGAAAAGGAGGCTCAGGAGAGACCTTATTGCTCTCTACAACTACCTGAAAGGAGGCTGTAGCGAGGTGGGAGTTGATCTCTTCTCTCAAGTAACAAGGGACAGGACAAGAGGAAATGGCCTCAAGTTGTGCCAGGGGAGGTTTAGATTGGATATTAGAAAAAATTTCTTCACTGAAAGTGTGGTCAGGCATTGGAAGAGGCTGCCCAGGGAAGTGGTTAAGTCCCCATCCCTGGAGGTATTTAAAAGCCCTGTGGATGTGGCACTTAAGGACATGGTTTTGTGGTGGACTGGGCAGTGTTAGGTTAATGGTTGGACTCGATGGTCTTTGAAGTCTTTTCCAACTTAAATGTTTATATAATTTTATGAAAAAGCATCCACTAATGAGCAGTAGACTAATATACAGTGAGGCAAACAAGTACCATGGCAAGCACAGGAGCCTGTCTATTAATTGCTAAACAGCAATAACAGCTATAAATTCGATCTAGCATATCCTAGTCAATCTGTCATTATCACAAACCCTTCAAGCCCCACGTGTGATATTAGAAAGGACTGTTGTGGTTTAACCCCAGTTGACAACCAAGCACCACACAGCTGTTGGCTCACTTTTCCCTGGAATGGGGGGTTCAATCAGAAGGGTAAAAGTGAGAAAACACATCAGTTGAGATAAAGACAGATTAATAGGGAAAGAAAAGCCATGTACACAAGCAAAGCAAAACAAGGAATTCATTCACCATTTCCCATGGGCAGGCAGGTGTTCAGCTATCCCCAGGAAAGCAGGACTCCATCATGCGCAATGGTGACTTGGGAATACAGAACACCATCCTTCTGAACGCCCTCCCTTCCTCCTTCTTCCCCCAGCTTTATCTGCTGAGCATGATGTCATATGGTATGGAATATCCCTTTGGTCAGCTGGGGTCAGCTGTCCTGGCTGTGTCTCCTCCCAACTTCTTGTGCACTCCCACCAGCAGGGTGGTACTAGAAGCAGAAAAGGCCTTGACTCTGTATAAGCACTACTCATCAATAACAAATATATCCCTGAATTATCAACACTGTTTTGATCACAAATCCAAAACATAGCTTCATACTACCTACTATGAAGAAAATTAACTCTACCCCAGCCAAAACCAACACAGGTCCCTAGCTGGATAGCATCAGATAATATTTAAAGCTCTTCAGTTAGAGGAGGAATTGCTTGCATGCTACACCACAGATAATGTCGGGGAAATCAAAGAAGCCCATAGGCAAAGGAGGAAAAGAAAATGTGACAAGGATGTTAGAATGTGACTACCTCACAGCTATTGTTTCCATGAATTTACCTTTTAAATGGCAGTGCTGTTTTAACTGTTGGACTTGAGGATTTTGTATGTTTTTTCCTACAAGCTTTAAAAACTCAAACAGATTTTTAAAGCCATGGCAAATAAGTTCTCTGAACTTAGAGTGATGCTGATAGATATTACAGTGTAATGGGTTCTAGAGTAGTTTTGGTTTTTTTTGGTGTGGTGGTTGTTTGGGTTTGGGTTTTTTTTGTTGTTGTTGTTATGTCAGTAATCTTCCTTGAAGAAAGGGCAAAAGGTATTAGACTGTGTAGCGTTTTAAGCACTTGGAGAAGCAACTGAAGTCTGTCATGATGCAATGTGGAATGTTTATGCATGTACTAAAATTGAAAAAACCAAAATCCACCAACAAAACCACTTTGTGCTTGAAATGTATTTATTTATTTTTCCTAAATTCTGTATTGTTTTGAACTGGTTTATACTTTGTTTCAGGACAGCAGTCTTAAGAAATATTGTCCTGTTCAATTGTGCTCACTTGTTGCACTGTTGTGTGGTGTCTGCAAGTTGGTAGGATGTTTTTTAAAAGCTGAATCTGTTTCTTCTACAGACTGCGCTGACAGCACTAAGGGGGTGCTGTGTTGGGGGAAGGTTGGAGAGGGCATTAGTAGCAATGTCAAAATAAGCTGTTCTTGTGGAGCATCACTCACCAGGCAGGCAAATATATTGTTTGAGGACCAAGACACTATTTTCAAAGTGCTTGGCTTCAGCTGTGTAAGCTCATACTGCTGCTTTGTACCATTTTTTGAATTGTGTCAAAATCAAAGAATCTCAAAATGAATGTAGTAGCATTTAAAGTGAAGTTTTGAAATTGCTGCTTCTTTAGTTCCTCCTCTTTTTGTAAGGAGATGATAGATGTAAGGGTTTTTTATAAACACATGCATGTGTGTAACTGTGTACCTTTTCCTAAATAATTCCCTCCTTCCTCCTAGGGTTAGCACCGGAATTGCTGCTCACGTGGTAGAGGTTCTTAAGTAATCCCCTGACAGGGATTAGAGATATATATTCATTTTTGATAACTAAGGGTTGCTTTATGTATCTGTGTTAGGGAGAAAAGAAGGCTGCTCTTCATTACTGTTTTTACCCCTTAGTGTGCCAGTAATTTTGTGTTTGTGGTAAAATGTGGGGAGGCTGGGGTAGGAGAATTCTGTTTTTCGTTCACGAATTCATTAGCCAAAATACTGTGGCCAAAAAAAAAAAAAAAAACAAAGCTACAATCATGTCCTGAGACAGGGGAATCTGGGCCCTGCTTAGGTGATACTAAGAGGAAATGACTGTTAAATTTTTACTAGGTCAGCATTAGACAAGTGAAACAAAAATAAAAAGCCAAGTACATATATATCCCAGTGAAGTTATAGCTACATAAGCAAACTGCTAGAAAGAGATGCTCTGCTGGTGAATTGACATGGTGTACCTGATTGCTCTCATTGTGAAAAATTTTCCTTTTGTATCCAATCAGAATCTCCCCAGGAGTAACTTGTACCCATTACCCCCCCTCCTCTCTTCCATGTAGAAAGGGAGTCTCTGTTTTCTTTGTCACCACCCTTTAAATACTAGAACATGGTGATAAGGTCTCCCCCTAAGTCTTTCCTCAAAACCCAGTTCTCTCAGCCTTTCCTCATATGGCAGGTTTCACAGTTCTTTGATGATTTTTGTGGCCCTTCTGTAGACCCTCTTGAGCCTGTCCACATCTTTTTCATATAGCAAGGACCAAAACTGAACACAGTATTCCAGGTGAGGCCTGACAAGGCACTGAGTAGAGTGGGATAATGATTTCTTTATCTCTGCTGGTGATGNCTACACCACAGATAATGTCGGGGAAATCAAAGAAGCCCATAGGCAAAGGAGGAAAAGAAAATGTGACAAGGATGTTAGAATGTGACTACCTCACAGCTATTGTTTCCATGAATTTACCTTTTAAATGGCAGTGCTGTTTTAACTGTTGGACTTGAGGATTTTGTATGTTTTTTCCTACAAGCTTTAAAAACTCAAACAGATTTTTAAAGCCATGGCAAATAAGTTCTCTGAACTTAGAGTGATGCTGATAGATATTACAGTGTAATGGGTTCTAGAGTAGTTTTGGTTTTTTTTGGTGTGGTGGTTGTTTGGGTTTGGGTTTTTTTTGTTGTTGTTGTTATGTCAGTAATCTTCCTTGAAGAAAGGGCAAAAGGTATTAGACTGTGTAGCGTTTTAAGCACTTGGAGAAGCAACTGAAGTCTGTCATGATGCAATGTGGAATGTTTATGCATGTACTAAAATTGAAAAAACCAAAATCCACCAACAAAACCACTTTGTGCTTGAAATGTATTTATTTATTTTTCCTAAATTCTGTATTGTTTTGAACTGGTTTATACTTTGTTTCAGGACAGCAGTCTTAAGAAATATTGTCCTGTTCAATTGTGCTCACTTGTTGCACTGTTGTGTGGTGTCTGCAAGTTGGTAGGATGTTTTTTAAAAGCTGAATCTGTTTCTTCTACAGACTGCGCTGACAGCACTAAGGGGGTGCTGTGTTGGGGGAAGGTTGGAGAGGGCATTAGTAGCAATGTCAAAATAAGCTGTTCTTGTGGAGCATCACTCACCAGGCAGGCAAATATATTGTTTGAGGACCAAGACACTATTTTCAAAGTGCTTGGCTTCAGCTGTGTAAGCTCATACTGCTGCTTTGTACCATTTTTTGAATTGTGTCAAAATCAAAGAATCTCAAAATGAATGTAGTAGCATTTAAAGTGAAGTTTTGAAATTGCTGCTTCTTTAGTTCCTCCTCTTTTTGTAAGGAGATGATAGATGTAAGGGTTTTTTATAAACACATGCATGTGTGTAACTGTGTACCTTTTCCTAAATAATTCCCTCCTTCCTCCTAGGGTTAGCACCGGAATTGCTGCTCACGTGGTAGAGGTTCTTAAGTAATCCCCTGACAGGGATTAGAGATATATATTCATTTTTGATAACTAAGGGTTGCTTTATGTATCTGTGTTAGGGAGAAAAGAAGGCTGCTCTTCATTACTGTTTTTACCCCTTAGTGTGCCAGTAATTTTGTGTTTGTGGTAAAATGTGGGGAGGCTGGGGTAGGAGAATTCTGTTTTTCGTTCACGAATTCATTAGCCAAAATACTGTGGCCAAAAAAAAAAAAAAAAACAAAGCTACAATCATGTCCTGAGACAGGGGAATCTGGGCCCTGCTTAGGTGATACTAAGAGGAAATGACTGTTAAATTTTTACTAGGTCAGCATTAGACAAGTGAAACAAAAATAAAAAGCCAAGTACATATATATCCCAGTGAAGTTATAGCTACATAAGCAAACTGCTAGAAAGAGATGCTCTGCTGGTGAATTGACATGGTGTACCTGATTGCTCTCATTGTGAAAAATTTTCCTTTTGTATCCAATCAGAATCTCCCCAGGAGTAACTTGTACCCATTACCCCCCCTCCTCTCTTCCATGTAGAAAGGGAGTCTCTGTTTTCTTTGTCACCACCCTTTAAATACTAGAACATGGTGATAAGGTCTCCCCCTAAGTCTTTCCTCAAAACCCAGTTCTCTCAGCCTTTCCTCATATGGCAGGTTTCACAGTTCTTTGATGATTTTTGTGGCCCTTCTGTAGACCCTCTTGAGCCTGTCCACATCTTTTTCATATAGCAAGGACCAAAACTGAACACAGTATTCCAGGTGAGGCCTGACAAGGCACTGAGTAGAGTGGGATAATGATTTCTTTATCTCTGCTGGTGATGCCCTTGTTTACGCAACCCAACATCCTGTTGACTCTGCCACAGCAGCTCACTGTTTGCTCATATTGAGCTCATTGTCCACCAGGACCGCCAGGTCCCTTTCCCAGCCTGTGCTGCACTCCTGGATTATGTTTTCACAGGTGCAAGACCTTACATTTGTCTTTGTTGAACTTCATAAGGTTCTTGTTAGTCTACTCTTCTGGCCTATCCAGGTCTTCCTGCAGGGTGGTTCTCCCTTCCCAAGCGTCCACTTCCCCACTCAGTTTGGTATCATTGGCACATTTCATCAGGGTGCACTTCATCCCATCCGCCAGATCACTTATGAAGATATTAAACAGCAATAGGCCCAATATCGATCCCTGGGGGACCCCACTTGTGACAGGTTGCCAGTTTGAAAAGAAACTATTTACCACCACCCTCTGGGTGTGGCCTGTCAGCCAGTTTCCCACCCACCGCATAGACCACTTGTCTAGACCATAACACATCAGTTTCTCTAGGAGGAGACTAGGAAAATGTATCAAAAGCCTTGGGGAAATCCAGGTAGACAGTGTTCATTGCTTGCCTCATATCAACCGAGCAGGTTACTTTGTCATAGAAGGCTATCAGGTTTGTCAAGGACAACTTGCCCTTGTGCTGGCTTTTCCCAATCACATGTTTCATCTGACTTGTGATAGGCCCCAGGAGGATTTGTTCTATAACTTTCCCAGGAACTGAAGTAAGACTGATGGGCCTATAACGTCCTGGATCCTCCTTTAAGCCCTTCTTGTAGATGGGGGTGACATTAGCCTTCTTCAGATTCCCCAGTCTTCACAACTTCTCAAAGATCATGGAGAGTGGCCTCACAACAATGTCAGCCAGCTCTTAACACCCTCAGGTGGATATTGTCAGGGCCCATAAATTGTCAGGGTCAAGCTCCTGTAATAGTTCACATACCAACTCTTCCTTCACTGCTGGTGAGTCTGTGTTTGCATCCACCTGGATTCTTGTTCCCAGGTCCTGGGGCCCATCAGTGTTGGTAAATGTGGTCTTCACATTTCACTGAACATAATTCCTTTGCTCAGGATTTTATCCTGAGAAGATGAAAAGACAGAGAGGCCCCAGAGATGGGAAAAACAGTCCTTATCTCATTCGCTTCTCCTGTGTTTTGCGCATGTGGAATGTGATAGGAATTTGTTTACCTGAATTGCTGAGCCTCATTGGGCTCTGGTGAGTTGTTTTCAGTCACTGACCAATGGTCACACAAGCTGTGTCAGGGACTCTGGAAAGAGTCACGAGTTTCATTATTATTATCTTTCTAGCCTTCTGTAAGTATCCTTCTCTATTCTTTAGTATAGTTTAGTATAGTTTTCTTTAAGATAATATCGTATCATCAAATAATAAAATAGCCTTCTGATCACATGGAGTCAAAGCATCATTCTTCCCTACCATGAAGGGTCGAGGTTTCTTACAACAGGTAAAGACAGAGGTGAAGAAAGTGTTGAGAACCTTTGCCTTTTCAGTGTTGTTGGTGACTAACTCATCTCTCCTGTTTAACAATGGGCCAATATTTTCCTTCTGTTTCTGCTTGTTGTTTACAGACCTGAAGAGCCCTTCCTTGTAGCTTTTGATGTGTCTGGTCAATTTCAATTCAAGCTGAGCTTTTGCTTTTCTAACTGAATCTCTGCACACCCTGGCAATGCCCTTGTAGCTCTCAAGGTGTATTCATTGGCTTTTCTATCTCTAGTATGTTTCTCTTTTGGTTTTGAGCAGACACACAAGCTTTCAGTTAAGCCAAGGAGGTCTTTTGCTTCACCTACTTCCCTTACCTTTAAAGGGGATGAACTGTTTTTGTGCTTCCATGAAAGTTTTCTTGAAAAGCTCCCAGCACTCGCTAGGTCCTTTATCCTCCATGGAAGCTTCCCATGGAATCCCTCACAACTGAGCTCTAAGCAAGCTGAAGTCCCAAACACCACAATATTGTAATCACTGCAGCCAAGGCTACCACTAACCAAGTGTAAGGCCTCAAAAACTTGCTCAATGAGCCTCTTAAAAGGGCTTATTTTTTTTTTTATGTACCCTGAGTTAGATGCACGGGAGAAATAGTAACAATATATTCTCAAGAGGTCAAAACAACAAAAAAAACTTTACTGGCAACTTCAGAAAATCAGAGAACTTTGGCAAAAGTTTAGAGCAACATTCAATCAACGTAAAACATTTCACAAAGCATTAACTTTGCCCATTCAGCTTAGCAAACTCCAAACCCATCCTATTTTAAGTTACTCAAAACTCCGAGAAGAGGAAATTAGAAGAAGGAGAAGAAAGAAAGAAAAGATATAGAAAAGAACAAATACAGCTACCACTCCTGGTTCCAGCAGTGATATAAAATACAAGGAAAGGTAGGGTCAAGACATGTGCTTGCCTCATGCTTTGGTTTAAGTACCCTTTGGCTTTCCTTGGGCCCTTCCCCCAGGTGGGAATTCCAGTTATCTGGCCACTTAGGAGCTGGGTTAGGGGCTCCAGAGGTGGGATGTAGAGCATTGCCTCCAGTGTGCCAGTGATTGGCAGCCACTCCGGGGCTGGGATACAGGTCCGGGGGGCGTGTGGGTGTGTGTGTGTGCAGAACAGGGCATCGCCTCACCAGAGCAAGGCCAGACCTGCCCCTTCCCCCCACACACGCACCCAAAATGTTTCAAGCCAGCAGTCCTTCCAGTCTCTCATACCACCCCATGGCTCAAGACATTGACCAGGACCACAGTAATTGTACCTTTCCTCTCATGGCAGCAGTGGGAGGATCCTAATCTAGCAGACAGAGGAGAAAGGAGAGGAAAGTATACAGGAAATCATATAACAGACAATTGCTATTTCAATAATCAAAAGCATAAGCCTAGTCAATATAAAAATTTCCTTCTATGCAAGTCGTCGCTCCCCATCCTGTGAGTTTCTAAAATTGCAGGCAATTTTGTGTGGTGCCAACTGGCATCCAGGGGGACAGTTCATTAAACCAGTCTTTCGGCTGCAATGACCAAAGAGTCCAGCAGACTGGTTGGTAATTTCCTTCATGTTTCTTGATATTGTATTCTTCTTCGGTGAGGTCTAGTATTTTACGTATTCCTTGCTCATTAATAACATATCAAGCATTAGACAATTTAATAAAGCCATTTTTGGTACTTGCTGGATTTGTAAGCTGAGCTCCAAAACAGCATGGCCCCAAACAACTCGCTGAAAGGGGCTTACAGAGGTTCCTGTACTCTGGGTTAGATGCATGGGTGAAATACCAACTAGATATTCTCAAGAGGTCAAAATTACTTTACTGGCAAAATATAGAAAATCAAGGAACTTTGTCAAAAGTTTTAGTACAACATCCACTCAACATAAAACACTTCTCACAGCTATATTTTGGCCCATTAAACTAAGCAAACTCTAAACTTAAACCCATTCAATGTTGAGTTACCTAAAATGTTCCAAGAAGAGGGAATTAGAAGAAGAAGAAAGAGCGAAAGACGGAAAAGAGATAGAAAAACACACATATAGCAACCAACTCCTGGGTTAAGGTGGTGTCCAGATAGAAACTCCAAGAGCAGGGTAGGGTCAAGACATGTGCTTGCCTCAAGCGCAGCCTTAAATACCTCTGGGCCTTTGTGAGCCCCCCCCCCCTCATCCGGCCACTCAGGAGCTGGGTTAGGCAGAGTGGAGCACTGCCTCTGGTGTGGCCAGTGACTGACAGACACTGTGGGTCTGGGATGCTCTAGGGCTGGGGGGTGTGGGGGCAGGACACTGTCTTGCCAGAGCAAGGCCTGACCTGCCCTCTCACACACACACAGGCATAATTTTTGCTATAATCTCTTACTACTGGGTAGTTTGTTAAAAATTATATTTCTTTTGGTCAGGACTTCAACACCAGTAGTTTCCATATCCAAATATGGTTAAACTTACCTCTTTTCCTGTCACAGTACAGCCGGTCTGTAGCTGGACAAGATAAATCTGGCCATAACATAAATCAAATTTGGCTCGCCTAGTTCAGAAGTACACAAGTCCCTGAGTGAGCAATCATAGGATAAATCTGAACTCAAACAGGGACCTAAGCCAATCATGTTCAATCCAGAATGCAGACATATCACTGGTCAAGGAGCTGGGCGGTGCAGAGATCCCAACCAATTGGCTGTCTAAGCCCGGGAAATTCAAACCCCCTATATAAGAAGGTTCTGAACAATAAAACATGCTGTTTGTCCCATGATCTTGGTGACTCGAGTTGTAAATCTGTCTCCAACCTATGACCACATGTAACATTTTCCACTGAGGATTAATCCTTTGCTTGTTTGAAGTTTCATGGTTTACTTAGAGCTGTGAGGTGTGGCTGCTTTCTGTCTGTAGCAGAGATCCTAACCTGTGTCCACTAAAAATAAATTGCTTTCTGAACACAGCACTTAAAAGTACTAGCCACCCTTTGTCACCCTAGAGATACTCTCCAGTCCCTAAGACTTCTAAACGTGTCAAAATGCAATTCTCCCAGAAGTACCTGCATATGCCCTTTTGTTTATGCTTGAAGGTGCTTTATTTACATTGGCCAACCCCACTTGCAATCACTGCCAATACTAGACAAGCTTAAGATTCAAGCAGAATAAGATTGTTTCAGCACTTAAACTCCTAATTGCAAAATTTGGGAGACATCTACATTTTATGTTATATTCTCCTTAATCTTAGTTTCTTCAGTTTTCCTCACCTGAGTCACTTCAGTTCTGGCAGCCTGGTCTTCCTGCTTGTAGTTTCAGTGTTCTTCAGTAGCACAGCTTTTGGGTATGTGAGTATATATACTGTGGACCTTTAAAGCAATGTTTTTTATCTATGCAATGATATCTTGCCCAGATGGGTTTGCCTCTGTGCTGCCAGTTGGTCCATTTCCATTGCTGTAGCCACTCCCACAGGGCATTTGCCATCATCCATGAGTCAAAATTGAAATAGAGTACTGGCCACTGGCAATCTCTAGGGCAAACTAGATGGCTTTTTCACTTGTGCAAACTGTCTCGATTCACTTTTCCAGTGTACTGGTTATAGCTGGGACAGAGTTAAATTTCTTCATGGTAGCGTGCATGTGGCTCTGTTTTGGATTTGTGATCAAAACAATGTTGATAACACAGGGATGTTTTTGTTATATCTGAGCAGGGCTTACACAGAGCCAAGGCCTTTTCTGCTTCCACACTGCTCCCACAGCAATCAAGATGGCGGTGCACAAGAAGTTGGGAGGGGACACAGACAGGACAGGTGACCCCAACTGACAAAAGGGATATTCTAGACCATTTGGTGTCATGCTCCCTATATAAATCTGAGAGAAGAAAGGGGGCAGGGGGGAATGTTTGGTGTGATGGCATTTGTCTTTCCAAGTAACTGCTGCATATGTGAACCTCTGCTTTCCTGGAGATGGCAAAACACCTGCCTGCTGATGGGCAGTAGTGAATGAATTCCTTATTTTGCTTTTCTTGTGCATGTGGCTTTTGCTTTACCTATAAAACTGCCTTTATCTCAATCTATGAGTTTTCTTAATTTTACCCTTCTAATTCTCTCTACCATCCCATTATGGATAGGCTGAGGTTGAGCAAGCAGTTGTGTGGTGCTCAGCTGCCAACTGGGGGTAATCCACAACACCCTTGTATACCCATGTATATACCTCAGTTTAATGTGATTTTTTACAAGTTCAAATGAAATAACAGCTTCAACTGGTACAAGTGTGTGCAAAAATTTTTCTTTACTTAACTACATTAAACTGAATTGAATGATAACCTGATAATTGGGCAATTATAATTCAAGAGTGTCTTTAAACCTGATATGTACTACAATAAACAAAATCCTTTTTACAAATCACTGACTTGTCTGGACAGAGTATCTGTACATGATTGCAACATCCAAACACTGACACTGAATTAGTGCATTGACTGAAGGTTTTCCTGAACACATTAAATAAACAAATAAAACACTGTCATTTAAATTTTTATAATGAGACTTCAAAATTAGAATACATAAAGATAGCTGAGAAAAGCTCACACTTCTCTTTCTACTGATTTTTTCTGTCTGCCTTTAAATTGCTCTTGGCTTGCCGGAAGCATTAATTCTCTCTAAAGATCTCTTGCCTGCTTTATAAATATGGTGTTCCTGTTAGTGTAACCTTCTCAATGTTTAGCTAGGGTGAAGTGAGATGAAGTTTGGTGTTTTTTTCCTTAGGCAATAATGCTTGATATTTTAAGTTAAAGGCAAACCTATAACTATAGTAGACTGCTTCAGGCTACATTCTGGAGTAGGGGAAAAATTAATTCCTGAAGGCTTACTCAATCCCAATAAGAACTTACCTGGATGAAGGTAAAAGGAATAAAATTAACATCCAGGATTACAAAAGAAGTTTATAGCCATGATCCTACAAGCAATAAATTGTCCTTGTATAAAGGAGTGTCAGATGATAGTTTTAAATATTACTATTTTTTCCTCGAGCGTACTTCTTGATTAGATTAAATCTTATCATTTTTATTGTTTTGTTTTGTTTTTTTTAATCACATGTCTTGGTTTTAGCTGGGACAGAGTTAATTTTCTTCCTAGCAGCTGGTACAGTGCTGTGGCTTGGATTTAGGATGAGAATAATGTTCATAGCACACTGGTTGTTGCTGAGCAGTGCTTTACACTAAGTCAATAACTGTTCTGCTTCTCATACTGCCCTGCCAGTGAGGAGAATGGGAGTGTACAAGGAGCTGTGTCACTGGAGTCCCTGGGGTAGCAAGGATAGGTTGGATTCAATCTACACAGGGACTCTCAGCCAATATCATTCAGTTCTAAATGCAGATGTATCATTGGCCAGAGAGCTGGACGGGGCTAAGACCTCAACCAATCACATGTGTAATTGGAGCTCCTATAAAAGGAGCTGGAGGAATAAACTCGAGGCTGTTTGTCACATGGAGCTTTGGTGTGCGTGTGTCGTCTCTGTCTCCGACCTCCAACCCCACAAAACGTGAATAATAAACGTAATAAGGAGCTGGGAGGAAGCATAACCAGGACAAGTGACCTGAACTGGCCAAAGGTATATTCCACACCATATGACATCATG
>WBNO01021056.1:112196-140300 GCA_013400575.1 Peucedramus taeniatus | reverse complement strand
GGTCAGGGCGGCGGGGCTCGCCGGGGCACCGACCGGCCGGGCCGGGATCGGAGCCGCTCCGCTCCCTCCGCCACTCAGTGGGGGCCGGGGATGAGCCGCCCCCGGTTTGCTGTGCAGCCGGGCGCACACAAATGCCACTCTGCGGGCGTTTGAACAAAGATTAGAGGGTTGTAGCTACGCCCTAAACCACGGGATTTGTATAAAAAAAAGTTCAGCTCTGCCGGTAGATCTTCTTTAGCCTTCTCGGGCTTCGTGGGACAAGACTTTTAAGCTGCTCGTTGTGATTTTGCGGGCGAAAAAGTTGTAAAAGATATCGGAGAATTTTATGAATAACCTGATTGCCAGACGTGAATGGCTATCCAGAATCAGCAGATGTGTGCTAAAGCTGGGACAGTGGAGTGATGTCACTCAGCGTCATGACATGGCTATAAATTCTGCTGTAGAGGTTACGAGGTCGAATTGTTTATCCGTAAATACCTGAGCATCCTAGTAATGCACACTTGCACTTGGCTGCACTGGACTTGTAATGTTGGGTTAGTTGTTAATTTGTGGTCAGAAAGTTGCAACGTGTGCAAAGTTACCTTTTAGATAGGTTTGGATTTGGTCTTGGGGTTTTTTTCACCACTTGAAATGTTTGGAAACCAGGTAGTAGACTTAAAGCTAGCAGTTGCAGGACAACACAACTAAAACTAAGGAGAAGGAATACCTTGACTCTAGCTGTGGATCACTTACCATCTTGGGACGTAGGTAGGACACATAAAATGTTGACTTATAGACAGATTTCAAAGCAGTTAGCAAACCTGTAAAGTGGATTTCTGGCTTAAGAATAGAGATGCACACATTTTGGTGTTAATCAGATATTATATATGATTTTATTCATTCAGTTGGCAAAAAAAAAAGAAAAAAAAAGAAAAAAAAAAATGAAAAACCTATTGGATTCCCCAAATTCATTATATTATCTTCAGTTAAATAAGATACTGGAGGAAGTGTCCTTCAGTGGGATTTCTTTTTGAAGATGTTTTCCCCTTCCTTTTTGCATGTAATTTAAAGTTGTCAATAGCACTCTACTCCCAACAGATATGATTTATCTTTTAAATTAAATCATATTCTTCTTTTTTTTTCCCCCCAAGAGTTACAGGTCTCACTCTCACTCTGTTGCGTGCTCATCCGTCATTTACATTGCATATCATCCTCTTTGCCCTCATAGCCTTTCTTGGCCCTCTGATGCCTCCCTTCTACTCTTCTGATTCTTGTGTGTTTCCTGTGATTCTTCTAAATTTCCTCAAGCCATGTTTCCATGCATTCACTCTTTCTGCCTGTCCTTAAACTCATTTTCAGTTGCTCTGTGTTTTCCCCATGCACTCCTAACTTTTACAGTGGACAAAATGGCATCTGTCTTCAGTGAGGCCAGAGTGTTTTCTGTCTCATTAAAGTAAAAAAAAAATCTATAACTTTCTGAAAGTTTCATTTAATAAAGAAAATTCTGTTTTATGAAGAAAAAAGACAAAATAGCCATAAGGGTACTTCTGGCACTGATTTATTTTCAAAGTAAAGGGAGAAACTGCCACTTTGAACTTAGAAGCTACATTATATAAAAATTGAAAACCAGGCCACCAAGTGCATTTTAAGAAAGAACTGTTGGGCCACCAGCCTGTTTCCAGTAGTGACCAGTCACAGGTGTCTGCCAAGGCTTTTGGAGCAGGGCAAGTGTACAGCAATGAAAAATAAGAATACTTTCCTGGCTTCCAGTGGGCTGGGACTGTAGGAATTTCCAAACTGAAATGGCATCTTCGTATTTTGGATCACTGACTGTGGGTTTTTCTTCCTTCTGCTGATGGGTGTGGTGATCAGTTTTGGAACCAGGACAGGTTTCTGGCAGAGCCAGCACTCTCTCACGGAGTCCCACACCACAGCTGCATGTTGGCTGTACAAGTACCTCCCTGTGTTTGTTTTGAACCTCTCTGCTGCTTATTTTATGTGATGCCTCTTAGTTCTTGTATTGGAGGAGACAGATAACACTCATCCCAGTTCAACTTCTCTTTGGCATTCATGACTTTGAGCCTGCTACAGTATCCTTGGCTCAGGTTTCTTTTATGGACTGGTATATTTTATCATTCCCTTTGTGGTAATCTGTACCAATGATGGTCCATTTTACTTTTATTTGTATTATATCTGGGTTAATTTATATTCTTAAGATTGGGGACCAGAACTACAGTCAAGATTCAGTCCTTTACATATTGTCATAACACTCTTGGTTTTGTTCTCAAATCTTTTCCTAATAATTTATAGCATTTGATTGCATTTCTGATTGTTTTCTCCAATAAGAGTAATTGAACTGTTACTGCTTATTAATCTAATTTTAATTTCTATTTTTAGGACTAACTACTTCTAGCCAAATGAAATGTTTATATTAGGGTCTGTGCTAACTACACTTATGTGGCAATTTTTATTCTCACAAGTAACCAGTACTGTCAGTCTGGATGCCTTTCCCTTTTCATTAAATAATCAATTTTCTGCATTAGCAGTATTATTTGTGGTAAACCCAGTTGTCATTTTGCTCTTTCTCACCCATTTTCTTTAGTCATCACAAAGAGACTTTGTTTGTATTTGGGGCAGATGCCTTGTGTTCTCTTCTGTAATCCCTGGATAGCTGAGTGCTTCCTTTGCTAACACATATCCTTGTGTTATGCTCTTAGGAACCTGACAGTGGAAAGCACATCTCAAAGCAATGCCACTACATTTTACCATTAAACCAAACACAAATATATCTGTTCCAGTGAGTAGGACTCGGCATTTGACAATCACCTGACTTAAAAGATTCACCTAGTGAGTCACTGACAAGGGGCATGAGCAAGTGTGTGGTACAGCGAGGGCAGGGGCCAGGGGCTCATGCCCGGCTGAAAATCATTTCAGGATGGAAAAGTTAGGACCCCACTGAGCCTGCCCATGGCTTCTGCTCCACCAGCGCTCTGATGTGAGGCTGTGCAGCAGCACAGTGGAACTCAGCCCTGAACACAGGCAGACAAAGTGCTGGGGTGTCGAGGGTCAGTGAATGTGGCACTCTGACACAGTGTTTACCACAATGTCCTTGGAGAGAAAACTTCCAAAGACATTTTCTTACAATTGTTATCACCTACTGACTTCTCCATTATTTTCTTAATCTTTACTAATATGAAATAAAGCCTTCTAACTTTATGTACCTTCTGATATTTTGTTATGTAAAGTCCACAATCTTTATAGATAATCACAGTTTTCTTTTGGTTTTTAAGTTAAGATTTCTAGGACCTTTCTTCATTGTATCAAAGCTATTACTAGTCTCCTGAATTTAGACAAGGCCTACAGCATTCTTTCATCTGATCTTCATAAAATGGAGGATTATTTATAATAGTAGTTCTTGTAGCCTTCTTTTGTCCTTTCCAGCAATGACAAAAGCTTCCTGTAAATATTGCTTTAATGCGCATTTCTCAGTGTGTAAAGCAGAAGTTCTGGTTTCCCTTTCATCTTTGTATAGCAAACTAAAACAAATGCAAACCTCAAAGAGCTTTTGGAAACGGCTGAACCAGACAAAGAGCATAAGAGTAAATCCTGTACCCTGATTTCTTTGGTAGCTCATTAGTCTGAGCAAGATACTGGTTTTCGTCCAAGCCTCCAAGCTGACTAGTTTTTTATGAGTCACTAAAAAGGCTGACAGATGATTTATATGTAGAATACTTGTGCATGGAGCGTGTGTCATGCTGGATTCATAAGCCAAGGTAACTTGCTGTTATGAAATATTTTGAAACAGTCTAATGATTCATAATGCCTCTTATTTGCAGGTAATAAATTAGTTTAAAAATGGAATTTGCAAAATGGAAGCCTTTTTTGAGAGAACCAGTTGATGAAGTTATTACAATGGAATCTTCGTGCAACTTGGTCCATGAGGGTTAAAGATGACAAACTAAATATATTTATATGAATAAAATATTGATTTCATTGATGATGATAATGCTGAGACTAAAAGACTTAATTCATAATTATTTACAACACAATATAGATAGTTATAACTACTAGTATGGTGTACTGTTTTTTCAAGAAACATTGAAGCAACAGTATTAAAGATAGCAAAATGATCGGTGTGTCACTGTACCTGCTCCCCCCACCCTTTTGCAAATTGTAGTGGTGGCAGTAATTCAAGAATATTTGAGTTTGAAAATTGTTGAAAGGCTCCTATCTCCTGTCTCAGCTGTCAAAGCATTGCCTAGAAGAGCTTTTGGGCTTGTGCTGTGCTTTTTTTCGTTGTAGGTAAAGTGCTGGGCAGTAAGTGGGAGGGAATTTGGGTTGCCTTATGTGTGAGGAGATTGTGCAGGGAACACAGCTGTCACCAAGAGGGGTGGAATGTTTTAAGGAAGCAGCATTCTGCCATATTTTGGTTATTCCTGCAGCAGTTTCAGAAGTAAACCCCAGAGTTTCTGCTGACTCTGTTTTCCCTGGGTAGTCCCTGCTGACTGAAATGAGTGAGTAGGTATGAATCAGTGGTGTGCATTATATGTGGTTTGAATTGCCACTTGGCTTAGGTAATACACATTGTCTCTGTGAAGTTGCTTAGTGGGTACTGTTTTTTTTATCCTGGCAAGTGGAGTGTGCTGTACATCTAACAATGGAAATTCAGCTTATTTCACTTGCAGAAGACGTCTAAACTTTGCCTTGGCAAACTCTTATCAGTGACTTGAGGCGTCAGTGCTTGGTGAACGGAACTAAATCTGGCTGGCGACTGATCACCAGCAGTGTTTCTCAGGGCTCAATTCTAGGGTCAGTTCTGTTCAATGTATTTGTTCTAGATAAATTGGGGCATTGAGCAATGATTATTGGAATGAAATTGAGCAAGTCCAAATGCTGGATCCTGAATCTGGGGACAAAGTTACTTCTGGGCACAAATACAAACTGTGAGAGGAGTGTCTGGAGAGTGCCCTGCAGGGAGGGCCCTGGGGGTGCTGGGGGGCAGCAGCAGCTCAGGGAGAATCAGCAGGGTGTGCCTGGGCAGCCCAGAGGGCAGGAACCATGTCCTGGGGGGCATCAAACACGGCAGCACAGCCGGGCAGAGAGGGATCATCCGCTGTGCTCAGTGTTGGTGTAGCCTCATCCAGAGTGCTGGGAGCAGTTCTGAGCCTCACAGGCTAAGGATTTGAAGGTCCTTGAATATGTCCAGAGGAGGGAAACTGCTAAAGAATTTTTTTGAATCAGGCTCTCATCTCCATCAGACAGATTTGTTGGTACAAATCAACGGTGTTACATGGTAGCTTAAGCCAGGTGCCTGAAAAGAGGGATCCCCAACAAAGAAATCCCTGGGCAATATCACCCTTATGATCTAAACTCCCTATCCCTCAAGCAACAGTCTGGATCAAAAAGCATTGTTATGTGGGGTCTCCTCACTCTTCATTGGGTCACTCTTTGACTACCAAGTGGTTGCCATGTGGTCACCTTCATATCCTCTTAGGTTGGTTTTGCTGAGGATTTTGATCAGTTCTGTAGTCCATGTTGTTACAGTTCATATGCCACGAGTTATGTGCCTTCCAACTGAAACAGAACAGACTGTTCTAATTTCATGTATTACCTGAATTTGATGAAGCTATTCATTGGTACAAATCAATGTATTGCTGAATGGCTTGGGGAGCTGCTTAAGATGGTGGTGTTTTGGTTTGTTTTTCCATCATGTGAATGATTTTGCTGGATGGCCGAGTCATTGGGGTGTGAGTCACTCATGGCCTCTGACTTTCTGTTCTTCAGCTTGTGGTTCGTAACTCCGTAATGTGTTAACTCTGCTTTGATGACATTTACAGACATGCTTTCATTTAATCTGAAAAATTAAAAACACTTCTGTTTTCTTTTGGCTTTAGAGGTGTATCTGACCAATTTTCTCTGTATTTTTGGCTTAATCTTTAATGTTTTTATCTTCTTTCTATTGCTGACTTGTGTGACTTGCGGGCTGTTTATGTTTTCATATCAGGGGATTAATCACTAGATAGAGAATCAGAATGTTTTATTGTTTTATTGTTTTATGGTGTGTCAGACCATCTGTGTGAAGGATCTTTTATCTGTTTTCCTGCAAGCAATAAATCTTGAAATGTGAGCTGCTGAAACAATTTTTAGTTCTGCTGAGGAGTTGTTGGAGTGCTTACAATTATTCTGTGGTCAACTAACGAAGCCTGAAATGATATCTGTTTAAATATGTGGTTGTCTTCTGGTTCACCATTTTAGCATCTGGTCTACTGAATATGTCAGAGCTCTCTGAAAAACAATGTTTTAGTTTTGTCAGAGTTGCAAACTCCATCCTTCTTGAGGTTTGAAGTTGCTTTTATGTATTTACCTTTCTCCCCCATGGCTTTAATTTTGAAAGAGAAACAGGACAGTGTAGGGCTGTCAAAACCATTTCATTCTACATATCTTTTTGTAAGCTTGCTACCACAAAATTTGTATCATCACTGTGGTTTACCCTTATTGGTTTACTTTGCTTTTGCTATAACTCTTCTAGCTGAAAAAAGCAAAAAAAAAAAAAAGAGAGAGAGGGAAAAAAAAAAAAGAAAAAAAAAAAAAAAGTAACACTGAATCTGTACTTGTACTGCTGGGCATCTTCAAAAAAAAAAAAACACTTTCAAAAAAACAAGCTGGAAAAACATTACAATTAGAGGGAAAGTAGTGTCGTAAAACTTTGTGTGAGATTATATTGGCAGGGTGGTGTTCATTTGCAAAAAAAAATTGGTTGATTTTCATCATTCACATGATCTGATGCATAGAGTTCATTGGCACATCTGCAACATACTCAGAAGCATCAACACATGGATGTCCAGACAGTGTGGCCAGGATCACTTGTGTGCAAAGAGGATGACCAGGGATGCAGGTTGCCAAGTCTTCATCATGCTGCTGGACTTCTTTGTGGTACTATAAAGTAGTTTTTTGACAAATCTTCCATACTCTTCAGGAGTCATTGGTTGATATGGGATGGGTCATTGCTGTAGAAATGCTGACTTCAGGTGTCATAAAACTTCGGCCAAGTTTTTACCTGGTTTTGTTTTGTTGGGAGTTTTTTAACCTTTTTGTTACTGTATGTTTTTTCTTTATCTGAATGTTTGAAATGCATGCTTGAGGTCTGTTTTTCTATTGGGCCAACAGGCAAAGGAGTTGTGTTTGTGATACATTGAAATCTCATTACCATCCTTCTGGTACAGATCTTTTGCTGATGAGTCATTTATGCTGTCCTCTTACCAGAGTGGAGACCTTTTGGCCATTACATAAACAATATATTTCTCAATTTCAATGCTGGGAATAGTGTCCTGAAAACAGTGTGCAGGGAACAGCATCCTTCATTATTGGCACAGGCTGTGCTTTTAACCCTTGGTTCATATGTGTGGGTGTACAAAGTCACCCTCTCTTACAGTCATATGGCAGTTATGCCAATCCTAATATTTCTGTTAAGATTGGCATGACAACAGTAACTTTCAAGTGGAAAAATAGAAATCAAATCTTAACGGAGTTAAAAAAAAGAAACAGCTCATTTTTGTGTTGAACTGTATGGGCTGATTGTTAACAGCTGCAGTTTAAGAGGAAGAATGTACATTTGCCATGGGGAGAAATCAAAAACCTAACTTTCCCATGTTTCTAGGTCTGGCTTGCTCAGAAGGCATTTTGGAAGATTTCCTGTACTTAGCAGGCAGTGAGATCCTCTTTTGCCATCTTATTCTAAACTTCCCGTCTTGTGTATTTATTCAGTGGAACTGCAAGTACTGGATGCATTCTTCTCTGTGGAACTTTCTACGTGGACAGCCTTACTGCCTTCCTTAATAAAAACATTGCTTTGCTCTTGTGTAACTTTTATGCAAGCTGCAGCATTTTCAAGGCATTCCATGTATAAAATGCACATAATGAAAAATATTTGTTTTATAAATGACCAGTTTGCCATAGAGACTATTGAACAGTATATTAATATCACAGATGGCAGGCTTTGGTTTGTTGGGGTGTATTTTTGTAAATCATCTCCCCACATATATTTGCCAGTGGAGTCCCATTACCAGAATTAGCCAAGTAAACTGAACTCATGAGATGATTTAATTCTAAGTGCTGAAGTCAGAGGTGCAGTCTGCAGGAGGATATAATGTTTTCTCACCTTGTCTCTCTCCTCTTCCTCCCTCCCTCTCTATTTACAGGTTATTCTAATATTTGTCTGTGTGTTGACAAAGGAATCTGTAGAAATTACTCCAGTGCCGTATAGACTGCAAGTCCGTCGAGTAGCTTTGAATGGAAGAGACCCCTCTAACCCTTTGAGGAGAGAAAAGAAACAGATGCACTGTCAGCTGGGACAATACCTACACCCTAGAAAGACCCACTGCTGCATGAGGTGTCATGCAGGTACACAAAATAAATACAGCAGTAGTGACTTTCACCTGGGAGGCGTTTCCCTGTCCTGCACTCTCAAACTGTCTCTTTGCTACAGCTAATCAGCTCTCCCTTTGCTTGGTACCTATTCCTACCCAGATAAATTCCTATTCTTTTTATTTATTCTTATTCCTGTTCTCCTCTTATGGACTGTCAGTGTCATTCACACTGGTGAGAGGAAGCATACTTGGTCCTTATGGCATCGGCTCCAGGGTTTCTTTGAGGAACCAGTGACCTCTGTCCTCCCTAAGACAATGCTTTTGCCGTCCTGTCAGAGCTCTGTTAAGTGATTTTCTTGCAGGTACCTACAAGGCAAAAGACTGTGATGGGCCTGAGCAGGCAACTGTCTGTCTTCCATGTTCCAATGGCACATTCACAGCTATTGATAACACCATGCCTAAATGCTTCCAGTGCAAACGCTGCCGTACAGGTGAGTCACTGTGAGATCTGCAGGATCTGAGGAAAATGGGGGTGGATGAGGGCTGGAGGGGATAGCAAGGTGAGCGAGGGGGCTTGGAAAAGTAAGCAGTTGAATGGGTAAGACAGTGTATGGGGATGGATTGGAGAAAGTGGGAATAAGGGTTACCAAATTAGTACAGTCTGAGATACTGTTTCCAGGCCTTTCTGGCCTTTTTCTGTTAAAATCAGGGGATAACAATACCTGTCATCATAACAGTGCTTTCAGTTGAAGGTGAAGGAAGAGGCTGGAGTAATAATTTCTTCTTTCTTTCCTCAGCACTCCAGCAGATAGTAGAGACCCCCTGCACCCCAAAGCAAGATACTGTATGTGGCTGTCAGAAAAATCAGTATCAAATTGATTCTGAGTCTGAATACTTCCAGTGTAGGAACTGCAGCTCATGTGCTGATGGGATTATTGCCAGCTGTGAGTATGGCATGGATATGGATATGGCTACCCTTCTGTAGTAGGTGCCTTGCACTGAAAGGATGGTAGTTTTGGAACAGCTCTGGGGTTTGTCTGCCCTCTTTCCCCAGAAAGACTTCTGTTTTTTGCCTGCTCTGGAATCAGTCCCTGTTTCCTATCATAGCTGCTTTCTTTTGTCCTTGAACAGTTTCTTGGTTTTGGCTGTTGTGAGGAGATGCTTTCTACTTAATTTTGATGCCTCTACCTTGCCTGTCCTAAAAAAAGATCTTTATGTTCTAGAGTGGGTTTCCTCTTGCCTTTCTTGTTTGTCTTTCTCCTGATGCTCACTGCGTTTCCCCTACCAACTGCTGGAAGCACTTTGATTACAGTGGATGAAAATATCTCTGGCCCTGGTGCTCAGCTGGACTGCTTGTCAGTCAGCTGATGAGCAGCAACAGTGTTCTGTGCAGTGTTCTAAAGTAAAGAGCTGCTACTAATGCTGAACTATAGCCAGTGACCTTGGGATGATGCTGGTGTCTGGGAGAAGTACTTGTGTTAGCTGTCCCAAGGTGCCTCATCTCCAGTCAGGAATCAGAGATCTTCAACAAACTCTGCTGCCTGAAGTCTAATTCTTTCCATGTCCCTTAAATATCTTCTTTTGATGTAATGACTGAGGAAGCACAAGTCAGTATTGGATGCAGCACTAACTGACTTTATTTCCTTAATCAGCTCTTTTATAAGGTTGCACCTGCGGATCCGACTGTGGGGCCGAACAAGACGTCACACATCTGTGCCCATTCACACCCTGACTGGTCCTCTAAACCTGCACTTACATACATTCCTTAGTGGCTGTCTTCCAGCCCAAGGGCACACACTCACCTCTGAACATCTTACTCAGCTAATTGCAATCTGTACCAAAGATACAATTATAATTAATTTAGTCATTGTTCTTTAATTATCAGCAGGCCCATGCTTCTAGACACCCTACCTTGTCTTAAAACTATCCTCTCTTCTTTGCAAACTGTGCTGTTCCTGATCCCTTTCCCATCTCTTACCCTTGCCCAGTGTGAGGTTTGCTGTTTCACTGGTGAACGTGTTCCCTCTAATGCTCAATCATCTTGTCACAGTTTCCACACTTAAACATCTCCTCAAGGGTTATGATTGCACACTGTCCTTGAGAGCTTCCTTCCCTCTTGGCTGATGTAGAACTGTTTTATTCCCCTCCCTCACTTGCCACAGAATGCATGCTCCTCGTTCTAGTACATTTTCCCCTCCTCTCATACAATTTGATGTCCTTCCATCCCTGTTCTTGCCTGCTCCTCCCCACACCTGTTTTACTCAGGTTCTCTCCTGTGACTTGCTTAGAAGTGATAGTTCTTTCATTTCTTACCCCTTCCACTCACAACATCAGAAGAGTGCTTATGTGTCCCATGACTTGAAGTGATTTCTCCCTGCCCCAAACTGACTTCCTCACCAGTCCCAGCTGCTCAGGGACCACTTCTCCCTCATCTTGGCTTGACTAATGTGGTTTTCCCTTCCTGTCATCCTCGAACTTGAGTGACTTTTACTGCTTTTTGCACATTACCTTAATTTCAGCTGCTCTGTAATTTATAGTCCCTTTCCAAGCCTCTACAGAGGTGTTCACTTTCAGGACAGCTGTACTCTTATTTTTATTACTTTTATCCTCCTTCAACTCTGTTTTTGTATGTAGATCAAATCCTTTATCTCTTCTTCAGTAGCAATTTTCCAGGCTTAAAAAAGGATAATCTCTCATCCATCTTGGAGTGCATTTTTTTTTCTTTTGTTTTCTTCTCTGTCCAGATTTTGGCAACAGTTTCTGTTTTTTTTTTCCTCTACAGGTTCAAAGAACAAAGATGCAATTTGCAGGTGTAAGCCTCAGTTCTTCCTGTCACGTAGTAATATTTGCAAGCCTTGCAACAGGTGAGCTTTTTTACTCTGTATGCCCCACGACTGAGTAGGAGAGACAGCAGGAGCTCCGCAGGGGGAGGAAATTCTTCTCATGACTCTTTCTATCTAGACATAACTTTACAATATTCTAATTGCCTTTCTGGGGCAAGTAGGTTTTCACCCCCAGTCTCCTCCATGATGGCATCAGCCCACGAAGAGCCCAAAGTCACTAATCACACTGCATTGCTCTGCTTTGCAGGCTCATCTTGACTTGTCTGTTAATTAGGATGGTTGGAAATGGCTAGAGTTTCATTGCATGTGTGGTCACCTCTCTGATTTGCCCTTTCAGCTGCACTGGAGAAGACTGCTTGCGGTGTCCCAGCCCAGTCGCTACCTCACCGACCTCATCTGGGCTCAGTGAGTGCTCAGGGGACTGAAAAGCAGTGGAATCTTTTAATTGTGGGGTGTTGTTCTGTTAATGCCTTTTGTAAATGGTTATATTTTCCACTTTGCCAAACCATTATCCTTTTTCTCCCTACCATTTGTAAATCTTCACTTGCTGTTCTTCCTCTAGCACTTACCTTCTCCTTCTTAGTCACTCCGTCATTTGCTCTCTTCCTTTTGTCCAGATGGAAACCTTGTACTTGGCTCCCTTGTTGCAGTATTTGGAGTTATCTTCGTCCTCTGCGTTGCACGTAAAGTAGGGAAGCTGGTCCACAAAGATAAGATAGTGCCATGTTTCTACTCCGTTGGTGAGTACAGTGGCACGTGCAGGGATATTGATTGTGATAGACGCTGTTTTCTGTGTGGTTTTGCGTGTGCACATGTGTGAGGGACAAAGTGTCATCCTCTTACACTGCTCTGCTGCAAGGCCAGAGTAGCACAAGAACTAAATAGCCAAGGCTCTTGTTGCAGTTTTGCATCCAGGCCCATGGCTGTGACTGGCAGTGCACGTGAGCTTAATTCTGGGATATGTATTTTGCTATAAAACATTTTTGAGGGGAGGATTGTGAATAGCTGCTTTCCTCTTTTCTCTGGAGTGAGAGGAAGTGAAAATAATTTCTGTGTTTTTGTTTGTTTGTTTATTTTGTTTTGTTTTGTTTTTTCTTTGAAGTTTCTTTGCCACAGACAACCAAGGAGCCGGTATCAGAGGTGAGCAAGATGATGGGTACAAGAGCTTACCTTCCACTTTCAGATATGTTAGCCTGGGATCTGGAGTAATATTTTTCCCCATGGGCTGTTTTCAGGCCTTTTATTTTCAACTCAGCTGAGTAATAGGGCTGTTTAACTCAGAAGTCTTTTCCTGTAGAAGGTGGAGCCAGTAAAACTTTACTTCCCCTCTTTTAGAGGATGCTTTTCAAATTCCTGGTGCTTTTTTTTTTTTTTTTTTTAATTTCTGGATGCATCTTGTTCAGCTAGTTGGTCCTTAATCCCCTTTACTCTCTGTGTACCCCAAGCTTGGAGGATTTAATTAATTTTACTTCACTTCAGATCTTGACTCCGCAAGCCTCTCAGTGCTGCTTCAC
This sequence comes from Peucedramus taeniatus, assembly GCA_013400575.1. Lineage (NCBI taxonomy): Eukaryota > Metazoa > Chordata > Aves > Passeriformes > Fringillidae > Peucedramus > Peucedramus taeniatus. The sequence goes on along the minus strand of WBNO01021056.1, from coordinate 127,598 downwards.
AGTATTCTCTCAGGTCCGAGGTAACTCTGCAAATAAGAGGGCCCAGGCAGCAGCTGAAGTGGGATTTCCACAGCATTACAGAGGATGCTGATGGGAAAGGTGGCATGTGGAGCTTCTAGAATGGTGGTGATTTTGGATACCAGCCTTACTTGATTTTGCAAATAAATACTTTTTTCTGGACTACTGTTTTATGGTGGCAAAAGTTAAAACTCTTTGGATTCTGCTGGAAAGAAATGTTTGGTGTCCTTTGCTGAAACAAGGCATGTAGGAAGAATTAAAATCTCAACACCCACTCCCCACCTATCTTGGATAAATTTTAGCATATAAAGCTAGTAGCTACTTGCAGGAGACAGGTGTGCTGTGCTGCTGTGGGTGATTCTGGACTATGTAATGTGTCTTTCAGGTTGAGGAAAAGAAAATTTCCAACCTTCTTCCTGAGTCCCAGAAGGAAACAGAATTGCTAGTATATGCAACCCCATCATCTGCACCTTTGCCACGGAGTTCACATGAGCTACCAGACTGTGTCAGACCTGCCCGGAAGACACAGCTTCCAGACAGTAAGTGAAACTCCTCCATCCTTCTCTCCTTCCCCAGTCAAACAAGGACCTAATTATGCAGCTGCATCTAGGAGTATGCTGGACAGACCTTACCCAGTGTATGTGACCTGGATGTGTACCCATGCATGGCACAGTAGAAAGGCAGAAGCATGTCCAGAGCCTGTGAGTCTGTATATGTTAAATATCTGTGTGTAGTAAGGGCACCTCCGCGAGTCCCTTTGGGGGTCCCGGCTGGCTGTGCACACACAGCTGAGGGGAACCCTCTCCCTTTGGGGGTCCCGGCTGGCTGTGCACACACAGCTGTGGGGAACCCTCTCCCGATCTCCGAGGGGCAGGAGGGCGGCTCAGGCTCTCGCCTTGGCGGGTGAGGCAGGAATAGACTGCGGTGGAAGAAAGGAGTGGACTTCGAATGGAGGGATCAGTCCAGGTTTATTAGAGACCTTCAGCCCATCATGACCTCACTTCTAAGACCAAGCTCTGGGCTATCAGGTATATTATAAAGGGAGAGGGAACAAAGATAGGGAGCCAATAGGGAAACATGGGGGTATGGACATTGGGAAGATGGGCTTCTGGGGAGACCAATGGGGGTAAGCTGTGGGAGGAACCCCGGTTCCTGAACCAGTCACTCGAGGCCCTTAACAGAAGTTTCTAGGGGGAAGGGATGGGCTGCTGAGTGACGGACAGGACACCAGGGAGGGGTTGAGGGAGGAGGCAGGATGGGCAGAACCACTGAAATAGGGGAGAACTGGGATAAACCAAGGTACAGAACAATTATTAAAAAAACATACAAAACACAATACAACATCTCTGCAAGGCCCTTCTGTTGTCCCTTTTCCCTACCAGCAAAATGGGTTGTCATATGTGCTGACATACTATCAGTCTTAATGCCTCTGGGTAGTGACCCAGAATAGTTTCAATAATTCATTCTTTTTCAAGAATGTATAGCAGCAAGGCTCTAAGCAAATGTGCTTGACTCTGCTCATAGCCTTATACAAGAGCATTTGGAAACATTCCCATTACATTTTGAGGGATAAGAGCAAGTCTGGACATCACACAGGTCTGTGTGATTACTCTGAAGAATTGGAGAAGACTTGAATGAGAGGGGGCAATGCAAGATACCAAGGCAACCTCCAGCCCTGGAGGATTATTGACATTCTCCTTGAGGTCGAAGGATCTTGCTTCTCAGGGTTTTCCCTCTGTGTTCACAGGCCCTGCTGTTCTGTACACTGTGGTGGATCACGTGCCGCCGTCACGGTGGAAGGAGTTTGTGCGGCGCCTGGGCCTGAGTGACCATGACCTGGAGCGGATTGAGCTGGAGCACCAGCGCCTGCGAGACGCCCAGTACGAAATGCTCCGGCTGTGGAAACTGCAGATGGGCCGTGCTGCCACTACAGAGCACATCAGCTGTGTTCTCAACCAGATGGAGCTCAGTGGCTGCAGTGATGCTGTTCAAGAAGCTTTGTTAAACCAGAACTCTCTTCAGCCTTGCAGCCTCCACAGCCATCTTTAATCTATTTCTGCTTTAGCTGCCTTTGACTATCAAGAGAGAATCTTAGCTCTCTTTTTTTCCCCATATCTCCCCATCTTTGTAACACTCGTCAGCTGGTTTTGTTGGAGACAGCAGCAGGTTATGCTGGAGGAGGGCTGAGGTTTGCTTCTTAACCACCACCTAGTTCAACCTTTAAGCCACGGCAGACCTCTGCAACACCTCCTTTCCCAAGGAGGGGAAGCACCTCATAAAGGAAGTGGTGTGTGAACTCTGACCAAGATGCAAATAGGAGCTCTGAGTGACTTGATCATAGATCAGTTTCTATGGACAAGTTGTTGCTGAAACAGGTGCTCCACACATCATGTGGTGGGTAAACTTGTGCTTTGGTTAAGCTGACTGTTCAGATGTTAAAGTACTCGCTCACTTCTCGCAGATCTATTTCTCTGCGAGATCAACCAGTTGAAGTGGCTCATATTGCAGCCTTTTGATTGCTAAATCTGACTCAGAGGAAGTGGTGGGAGGATGTGCCTGTTTCTGGGAGCAGGAGAGGATTACCCCCTCTTGGTGTCAACCAGTAGCAACTAGTAGGTATCACTGTAGCAAAAGACTCCTGGAGATTTAGAACTGGTTCTCTCTCTTTGAGAAACAGGACATTATCCTTTCCACACCATGTCCCTCAGGTTCCAGAGGAGTAAGGATTCTGAGCCATTGAGTCAGATGAGAGGTTTGGTGCTTTTTTTCCTCAAGCTTTTTGTTCTGTATCTAGAAACTATGTAAGTTAGCATTAACAAAACACCTGCCTGTGTGTTTGTCCAACTGCAGGGTGGCAAGGAGTGTGTGTATCTGCCTGGTTGAGGTGGTACCTATGTGTGAGCATAGGCAGCACGAGCACCTCTGCAAATCTGTGCTTGCACACAGGCTGGTAGGCTTTTGTCTACCTGCTTATCTACATATGGATGATTCCATGAATCTAACTGCAAATGGGACTGTATGTGTCTGTATAGATATTTTAGCAACTGTTGAATAACTGTACACTACTTCCTGGACTGCGTTCTGTGATTGCTGCTTGGCTGTGGGAGCCATTCAGTACCATCTCCAGGCTCTCCCCATCACTTTCTCACCAGAATTACCCTGGGAGAACCAGTAAAAAATCAATTAGCTTGCACCAGGTGCAGGTTGTCCACATGTTTGTGACATGAGTTTTTTCAGTCTCTAATCCCTTGACCAGAGAGGAACTTTCTATTGTAAATACACTAAATGTTCTGAATTAAAGTGAATATTTTTACCTCTGTTCTGGCTTTGCTCATATCAGCTTCTTTTCTGTGATTTTGGCTGGGGGCAGAGGAAGGGGAATAACTTACAGAAGTGTCAAGAGTGGATGGCTTGGTGGTCTTGTGTATTAAAAAAAAAAACAACAAGTTTTATGTATTTTGGTATGTAAAACGTAGCTGATCTCATGTCAGAAGAAGCTAGCTGAGGGCAGGAGGTAGGACTTAAATGAAATCCAGTTGCAGGTCTTCTCAGATATTCCACAATATGAATGCCAACACATTTAGAGTGAATTTTAAGCAATATACAATGAGTCATTTGGATCTGTATCTGGCTTTTTAAACGGGAAAATATCTTTAAATAGAAGAATACTAATAGGTTATACTTCAATGTTAATCTTACATGTTTTTGTCTGAGGAACCAAAGCACCATGTTAAATAAGGAAGGACTACTCCTATTCTACTTGAAAGTTTCCTACTTGAAACATGGAAGTTACTGACCTTTAGTGACAAAGCCAGGAACTGACATCAGTTTTAATTCCCAGTTTGTTTTGCTGTGCCTACATCCTATTTTAATTGAGGATGATATTGTTGTTGGTTTGTTTTTTTTTCTTTTTATCAGGGGCAGTATAAAGCTCACTGTAATATACTTTTTCTTTCATAATTTATGTTCAACAAGCACAACAGTATGATAATTATTAGAAGTACATGCTGTATATTGAAAGTGCTTGAAGTGGGAAAATTAGCGGAAATGTTTTCCAGGTCTGATGTCTAAGCCTTGGGTTTTTTCCCCCCATCTCAAACTGTTCAATACCTAACTTAAAATTCACGTGTTGCAAAGCTTATGGCACAAGGTAAGCCGCAAGCAGCAGGCCCCAGGCCAGTGCTTGGTTGCCAGTGGCTTCATGCAGGAATTTTACAGAAATCCATGGCTATGAGGTGTTTCAGAGAATGCTGAAGACTCCTTCAAGGTAACGAAGGTGACTTGGGTGGGTAGTATGTGTGAGGATGGCAGTGGAGGCTCCTCATGCTGCTGCATGGACAGAGCAGCCACCAGAAAAACACAACTGTTTATGTAATTTATTTGTCTTCATTACTCATTGAAAATCTAACGCTGAAGCGATGATGCCTGTATATAGAACATTTATATTTTAACTGTATGGGGTCCAGCTCCGGTCCTGCAGCGTGAGTAGGACCTGGAACAGTTGGAGCAAATCCAGAGGAGGCCACGATGTTGATGACAGGGCGGGGCACCTCCCGTACGAAGACAGGAAATCGAGTCTGTTCATCCTGGAGAAGCTTCTGTGGAGACCTCCCAGCAAGCTTCCAGTATCTCAAGGGAGCTACAGGAAAGCTGGAGAGGAACTCTTCGTCACTGTTGTGATAGAGCCAGAAGTAAATTGAAAGAGGGGAATTTTAGGCTGGCTATTAGGAAGGAATTCTTTACCGAGAGGGTGGTGAGGCACAGGGCAGCTGTGGGCGCCGCAGCCCTGACCACGTTCAGGGCCAGGCTGGATGGGGCTTTGAGCGACCTGCTCCAGTGGGAGGCATCCCTGNGGGCCGCGGTGCGCACCGGGAGCGGGCCTAGGCGGCGCGCGGGAGTGCGGCCGTGATCCCGCGCCGAGCTCCCGCCGCATCCTGGCCCGACATGGCCCTGAACAAGTCCATGCACGCCCGCAACCGCTACAAGGACAAGCCGCCCGACTTCGCCTACCTGGCTGGCAAATACCCCGAGTTCCAGCAGCACGTGCAGACCACCCTGGCGGGCAGGGTGAGGTACGGCCGGGGCGGGATGGGGCGGGGGCTGCCCCTTGTGTGCTCGGCCCTGGGCACCCCTGAAAGCTCCGCGTGTGCCTTTCAGCCTGAACTTCAAGGATCCCGAGGCCGTGAGGGCTCTGACGTGCACCCTCCTGAAGGAGGATTTCGGGCTGACGATCGACATCCCCGTGGAAAGGCTCATTCCCACCGTGCCTTTGAGGCTGAACTACATCCACTGGGTGGAGGATCTCATCGGCCACCGGGATGATGAGAAGCAGACCCTGAGACGAGGCATTGACATAGGTACGTGGCGAAGTTAAGTGTTTAAATCCTTATTTAACATCAGCGACAGTAGCAGATACAATTTGTTGCACAGGAAAACGTCAGGTTTGAGGAACAAAGAGATGTGATGTGTGCTCGCTGTGGTGGGAGGCAGTCTGAGCTCCACAGGTGCTTCATGTTCCTTCTGGATGAGCAGGATTTCTCTGCACAAACGGAGGAACAGTCGTGGCACGCAACTGTGAGGCTTTTCAGGGCCTTGAACTCGCTTGAGTGCAGCTTTGTGTGGTATACAAAAACTGTGCTTCTAGAAATGCAGGCAAAAGTGTCATTCTAAAGGATCTAAAAAGTGTTTCTTCTCAGTATTCTAACTAGTGAATTGTGTTTTGTTGATAATTTATTAATTTTGCTTTTGGATGTCTGCTCCAGAGAGTTTATGAGTTGCATAGCAATATTTTTTAGTGTTCCACTTAGTAGCACTTTTTTCCTGATGTTATAGGTGTATTTGACAAGTGAACGATCTGTCCTTTTTAAATTTAAATATTTATTTTAATTTATTTCAGTGTAGTTATATACATGAGCTAAATTGTAAAAGAGGTTAAATTAGAAACCAGGGTAAAAGCTGTGTTTTGGTTGTAGATGGTCAAAGATTTTTTGTTTATTGTTGAGAACAAAATGTCTTTTAAGTTGGACCAAGCATCAGCAGATGGATGATATTGTCCACTTTCAGTGGATTATTGGGTAATATCAGGATGATATCTAGGTTAGGCAGCAGATAAATGTAAATGGCAGAGGTGTGAATTTATAAGATGTACACTGATGGCCATAATTTGGTTTTCATTGGAAATAAAAGAAAGGCAAGCTCCATAAGAGCTTCCACACATAAATAATAAAGTTGGCATTTGGATTCCCAATCTTTGGTTATTCTGTATGAATTATTTAAAAGGCACTAGTTGTGCTACATTTGAATTTAGTTCACATTATTTTGTCAATAGAATCTTACTGTACAGTTTCAGAGGCTTGATTTTAAAGACTGTTCTGTGCTGAAGAAAGCTTACAATAAAATTGAGAGAAGTTGGACTTTCTTTTGTAACCTGTTTTAATGCTTGACATTAAAACTTTAAACTTAGTGAATTCCTCAAAGCTGGGGTTCAGTAATCTCTGTTCCTGTGCCAGATTTTATGTTTCTTGGCATCTGCGAGCATGACTCTTTGTAATGGGATGTTTTGTTCTCCTGAAATTTACTGACTTGTATTTTTAGCTAGAGTTGTGCTGAATAACAGGTTTGCATCATCACATGGTGTGCCCACAGCAGCTTTCTTCTAGTAACTTAAGCAGCTTCTGTGCATTTGATATTAGTTTTCATTTTTGAAAATGATCTTTATGAACTTCATCACAGATCCTCTAAGAGGAGACAGATCCTCTAAGTCCTCCACATACTGCAAAATCTTCAGTTTGATTGTGCATGAGCTTTGATGTTTCAGCTTTGGAAAAGCAGGCAGTCATCCAAGAGGGACTTGACAGGAGTGCCAGAAGTAACCCCTTGCTGTTGTGTACTGACAGATGAAGTTATTGATGTTTCAATAAATCAGTGTAACATTCTAAATGCGTGTCTAAACTCTAGTTTTGTGGTGGTGGGATATCTTACCCTTTTCTTGTATCCATTCCCTTTAATCCTAAATTTGGTTATCATTGATAATTTGATCACCTAGGTATGCCATAATTAGTTTGTGCTAGCATTTCTCTCTTTTTTACCAAGTTTTTATTTGTCTGTCTCTCGGAAGGAATTCTTTACCGACACTTAGTTTTCTTTGATAGTTTTAGACGTTAGAGAAAGACAGTCTGATGGAACAGGTTTTCCTTTTTGTGGATGTTGTGTTAATCAAAGTAAATTATTTGTGATAGATGATAGAAAAATGCAGAATAGAAATTTATTTGTGGTAGGGTTTTTTTTTTTTTAGTAAAGCCAGAATGTATTTGGCTTTCTTTATATAAATTAGCTATTATCATGTAGAAGAAAAATAGCTTAAACCAAAGCTGTTAGTTTACTAGGAAATTTATTACAGATTTTAAAATTATTTCTTTTATTAAAAGTGCATATTTGACAATGCTGTTTTTCAAATTACAAAAATTAAGTTCACTAAAGAATTGAGTAGCAGATGATCAATAGTACATTTTCTTGAAGTTAGTTCTTTTTGGTGTAATAAGTACATAGTTAACAGCCACACTCCGTATAACACCAGTATTTCTTTTGCCTTTTTCATGGATTTTCACTTCTGCAGGGACAGGGGCATCCTGTATATACCCATTACTTGGAGCAACTTTGAATGGCTGGTATTTCCTTGCAACAGAAGTGGATGACATGTGCTTCAATTATGCAAAGAAGAATGTGGAACAGAATAACTTGTCTGATCTTATAAAAGGTACAATGTAATAAGATATTTAGTAGCATATGAATGTTGTGGCATATTTTTGCCATGTTCAGGGGCATATCAGAATATGTATCCCTTCCAAATACGTGCTCAATTATTTTTACTGGAGCAGAATATTTACTTAAGTCAGTGTATGCTTAAGCCAAAAAGCTGCCTTGTCTAGCATGGGATGTGTGGATAGAGAAATAATCTTCCTTAGGAAAATCTGAAAGTTAAACTTTACCCTGGGGTGTTTTTATCTCTGTATTCCTTGTCTTTTGTGTTACTAAAGTATTTCTTAGTGTTTGAGCTATTTCTGCTGGTAGGAGAGCTGGAATGCTCCCATTGTATAATTGCATGACACTGCCACAAAGGTGTATCTTGTACAGAGTTCTTCATCCTCACTTCTTGAATGAAGTCCTGACACTGCCTGTGGTAGCAGAGGCAGTATGCCAGACTTGGTCTGGTAATGAGCTTGGAAAATTTTCTGTAGGAACTCAGTGTAGTAAAAATCAGGTGCATTTATGAGCTCTGAATAAAAACTTTTGGAAGCATCCATTTGAACAACATGTCTTAATCTGTTGTCCATGTCAGTCTTGAAGATCCAGAACTTGATGTGGAGAACGAGAGTTTTCTGTCACTGCTGCCACTGATTTTTAGTGGTGTGGTGGTGTTTCAATACACTGGAAAAGCAGCTGGCAAAGGAACAGGCCTCCTATGAAGCTTCAGTGCCCGTAGTTGTAAGGTCTCAAAGCACATTTCTGGTTGTATTGGAGAACTTGTTATAACTCAGGCAGTCCTTGTTGTTTCAAACAGATTCATGTGGTTCTGCTGCTATGTATAAACATACAGGCTGTTTGTATGCTAATCCTTGATCTGAAATCTTTATCAGCATGGTGATATTTGTTACATCTCTTTTGTAGAAAGCATTGTTTAGAAAGTACAGGTTTTATGCAATTTATAATGCATATAGCATGTTAAATAAAATATGAAGTTCCTTACTGACCAAGTTCATTTTTTTCTAATAGTGGTTAAGGTACCACAGAAGACTCTTCTAATGGATGCACTAAAAGAAGAATCTGAGATTATTTATGATTTCTGCATGTGCAATCCCCCCTTTTTTGCCAACCAGTTGGAAGCTAAGGTAAGGTAACAAAGTACATGTTGTATGTACTCCACTAGTCAGTGGGAATTTAACTTCTTGGCTTGGGCAAGGGTGAGTGGAAAATCCCAAATCATCATGAATAGCATTTAAGTCTTCTCCCTCCTCATCCCCTAGCCTCTAAAGGAGTTCTGAAAGCTTTTAACTGTTACCCCTCCTAAAGTGGAGGATGAGCTGTAGCATTCTTTCACAAGTTCTTAACTGTCTTAGAAAATGAGTTTGGAAAGTACACAGCTAGTAAATCTGAAATCAGGTGCCTGCTCAGCATAACAGTGGTACAGAGGAATTCTTTCCTGGAATTTTGTTTAACTGTCTTTTTCATTTCCTTAGTCATGTAGATGGTATCATATAGGTCTTGCAATACCCACTGAACATAGTCAGAAATGTATAATGCAGGGCAGTAGAAAAGAAGGTTTAAGATTTAATTAAGCACTATAGACCATAATTGCAAAGATGCATGCACTTAGCATGTCTTAGATATATTGGAACCACATATTTCATATTAGCAGAATCCTGATGTGACAAGTAGCTTACCTAGGTTTGAGATTGTGTGGAATTCACTTGGGTATGTTTATTTTGAATGGATCTTTGTTATCCATGATTCTGATGGGGGAAGAGAAGTAGAGATGGTGGTGCTTGCTGCCCACTAAAGATTAAGATAGGAAGCAGTGTACAAAGCAACATAATATTTAATTAAATGTTCATGTAAAATATTTTTGTTTTTTAATCCAGGGAGTTAATTCTCGAAATCCACGGCGTCCCCCTCCCAGCTCTGTAAATACAGGAGGGATCACAGAAATCATGGCTGAGGGAGGAGAACTAGAATTTGTCAAAAGAATTATCCATGATAGTCTCCAACTTAAAAAGAGGCTACGGTAAGTGTTTTGTTCCAATCAAAAAAAACCCCAAACTAACACCTTTTATCTTCATCTTTGGCAAAAGTTGTGCAAAAATGTTATTTTTAGTATCTATGGTTCAGTGATGTCTGCTCAGTTGGATGTGTAAGTATCGTCAAACAAATTGTTCCTGAGCAGCAATTAGAATTTATTGCTGGAGGTATTTAAACAAAGAAGACAAAAAAAGCCTGTACAAGTGACACTTGTAGCTTGCAGCAAAATTAGCACATGTACCTGATAAGAGACAGATCACGGTTCATTCTTGAGGACTTTCGGGATGAAAGGGGCTTTATGATACTGCTAAGTTATCTGTTCATTACCTAAAAATTTCTATCTTTTCCTGGCTGAATTTTGGTAACTTGCAGCTTTGCCTGCTAAAGGACACTGTTGTACTGAATGCTGTCTTGGGTGAGCATAAGCTGCAATAAAAACCATAGTGAGACCACCTTTTGACCTTATTTTGAAACAGATGGCATGTCTTCAGTTTTTTGACTATATCATCAGGCTTTCAGTCCCCCAGTGTTGGACAAAACTGTCCCTTGATAACTGAGGAATCTTAAGTTTTGTTCTTCAATACGTTATACTTATGAATAAACTTTTTTGGATCTAGTCATCAAAAAATGTGGAAGATGCAGTTGTAAAGCTTGAATAGTAATTTAGATGAAGAACAACGCTTCATCTAAAGTAATGTTTGGGACATTCTGAAGATGTGGATGGAAGGATAAGCTTCACTAGAACTGGGAAAATAACTTCTTTTCCTTTTTTTTTCCCTGATTCTTTCATAATGAAATATGGGTTATGTGTTGGAAACCTGGATAAGATATGAGTGAGCACAAGTGATAGTCAGTATGTCTACTTTTGAGCATGATTACTTGCCAATAGTTTGTTATTCCTTTTTCTTCTGATTCATTCTCCAAAGAAAGTGGAGAAGTTGAAACAAATTCTTGTAAGCTGTAACACCTTCCCCATAACTGAAGTCACTCTTTGAAACAAGATTCCTCATTGTTCATGTGTTGTTTCTAAAATATTCCTAATGTATTTCTCAAAAGCTCAAAAAGGTTTTCCTGTCCAGTCTGTCTTTGGACCTTCTGTTCTGAATTTTGTTGTACTATGTCCTAGTCACTCGGTTTAAGTGTGATTTTTTTTGTTGTTGTTTTGGTTTTTAATCTCGTAATGTGTGCTTTGCAGATGGTACAGTTGCATGTTGGGGAAGAAATGCAGTTTAGCACCTCTGAAAGAGGAACTTGGAATCCAGGGGGTGAGTTTGCATAGAGTCCATATATATCCTGCCTGTGTTCTATACAGAATATAGTATGCTTCAGTGTATGTGGGTAATTATTGTTAAATTATTTCACTGAGTTTTTATTACAAAAAGGGACTGCAATTCCATGTTAGGGAGACAATTGAGGTTTAACTATTGTAGATTCAAAACTGACAGATAAGTAGCAAATATTATCTCCAAAGTTTTGTCTTTAGCACATATTGGAGCATGTCTTCATTCTAGAAGATTCAGAGTTTCTGCTTTAAAATAGCCTTAACAAGGCTATAGTAAAAAAAAAAAGTAAAAAATCTAGCTTTCTAGCAATTTGGTTGTTAAAAGAAATAGTAACATGATTTAAGTGGCAGTGTTGTTTTGTTTGTGTTCAATTCTGGCACCAAGTAAAATGGAACCTTGTGCTACTATTCTAATTAAAGAGGGCTGTGCTCTAATTAAAGAGGACTTTTGGATGGGTTTTTGGAGGAAGCATACTCTTCACTAATTCCCAGACAAAGAGAATAATAACAATAATAAGATGTGTCCTTGTATACAGTGGAAGGAAAGAGAATGCATTGTGAAATAAATTCCCAGAAAGATGAATTACCAAAAGCAGATGCTGAGCTAGATACAAAACATCTAATTTTCCTTCTCTGTCCTTGAACTGTTGCACCTCAGTCTTAGTAAAGGGAGAGAAATGAGAGAGGGCTCTGACACCTCTGAGCCATGTCAGAAAGAATCTCCATGTGTGTAATGAGAAAATATGCTTTATTTGAAAATATGTGCAGTAAAACAGTGTTGTTTATTAATCTGAAATAATGTATTGCTTCTTTGCATAGGTCCCTAAAGTCACTCACACTGAATTCTGCCAGGGACGCACCATGAGATGGGCACTGGCCTGGAGTTTCTATGATGATGTGCAAGTACCTGTAAGTAGCTTAATTCTGGTTTGCTTGTGATTTTCTGTGCCTCTTACTTGAGGAAGGGGCTAATGAGCTGTAACTACTGTGATACAAACTTCTTCAGACTGGAATATTTGATGTGCTGGGCTGTATGGACAGTGGAATTTCTTAGATGGCTGCCAGTCTGTTAGCAGCTGTGACGTGATTCGTGAGTGACTCTTGTTGAGGATGGCAAAAGGAAGCAGTTGTAGGAACTTCCTGTGGGTTTCAGCAAAAATAAGGATCATTTGTAACATACCTCAAATAGCAGCTTAGTAGTAATAAAAATATGCTAAGTTTGGGGCTGGATTTGAATTTAAACTTCCCTCTGAGAACTCAGTTTTAATTTAACATGTGGATTCTGTTACCAAATAGGTATGACCACGTCTAACTCAGACTTGCCTACATGAATGTAAGTGGAGCTTGTTCACCTTAAATGTGAGCCAGTTGCTTTTTTGGATCTGGATGTTTATATATTTGAATATAGGTATAGACAATAACCAATCTTAAGGAAGATGCAAGTAAATCTTCTTACAGTGCAGTTGGATCAAATCCTGGATATTGGCAGTTGGCCTCTATTCCCAAGAGTAGCCACACTTACTCAGCTCATGGAGAGCTCATAGTTTAAAGGAAACAATGAAGCTTTTTGCCTAATACCTGAAGATAAACTCCCTCTGTCCATCAGGCTAGCATAAAGTGCATGATCCTGTTAGCTGGTTTGAGTCTAAAACTCCTGGGGGTGAAGTGGAGCACGGGCCAATAGGAATGACTGCTTAGTGTCTTGCGTTACACTCTTAATCCTCGTGTCTTACGGAATCACAGTCTTCTGAATACACAAGTCACCCCACTAATCCTGCATAGCCTTGAAATTATTTTCTTTCTTTCTTCTTCTAGTCACCTCCCTCTAAAAGAAGGAAATTAGAAAAACCACGAAAACCAATTACCTTCATGGTTTTGGCTTCTACAGTCAAAGAGTTATCTGTCAAAGCTGCAGCAATGGGCTGGGATGCTGTAGAAGCTATTGCTGTGGTTAGAGCCTGGGTAGAGAAGATTCTCACTGATCTGAAGGTACAGTATGAAGTATTAGATGTTAAAACAATATCCCAATTGAAAGCATAACTGTGAGAGGATTGTATGAAATTCTGTTTTCTGCAATAGGTTCAACATAAATGTGTTCCATGTGGAAAAGATGAAATTAGCCTCTTTGTGACTGCCATTGAAAACTCCTGGATTCATTTGAGGAGAAAGAAACGTGAGAGAATAAGGCAATTACGAGAACTTCCTCGAGCTTCTGAAGATATTCTGCAAGCAATGGAGGAGGAAAAGAACAGCCAGAAGAGCATGAGCAACAACTCAGACTGTGAAAACCCCAAGGCTGAAGACTCTGAAATCGGGTTTATGGCACCTGATGAGGATGTCCAGATGATGGCAGGTGATGAGCAACCAGAGGAATCTGCTGCCAAAGATGAGCAAAGTGATCCTGTGAAGGAAGAGGAAATGGAAGCAAAGCAGGGAGAAACATCACTTGAGAAAGGTTCTGGTGATGTGAAGGAGGAACTTTGCCCTTCAGAGGAAGCTAGCAATCTGACAGGGGAAAAAGAGCCAGGCCCTACAGAAACTAGTGGGGGTTTTCTCTTCAAGTGTTTAATGAATGTGAAGAAAGAAGGAAATGATGTAGTAGTAGAAATGCACTGGGTTGAAGGACAGAACAGAGACTTGATGAACCAGCTGTGCACATACTTACGGAACCAAATTCTTAGACTGGTTGCTAGTTAGCTCTTTTTCCTACTTTAGTAAAGTAGGTCTGTCCTCAAATTTTGTAAACTATTTTTAATGAACTAAAAATTTCAGATAGCAAAACCTGTTTTTTTCCCCTTAAAAAAAAAAAAAGAGTAGAATGAAGATAGATGTCTCCTTTAATATTTTAAATAGCTTTTTCAAAATGTAAGGAGGACATGAAGTGATGAGGAAGTAATAGATTTCATACTGCTGTTGTAAAACTACATGTTGAAATGAAACATGTTTATGCTGTGAGTATTTTAAATACCAGCAGTGCTTATTCTGGTCTTTTTCTGGCACAATAAAAATATATATTGTTACTAAGTAGAAATCCTTACTGAGTTATTCAATATTTTTTTTCAGTACTAATACAGGAAACCGTTAGTCTGCAGTGAGAATTGTTGCCTGCAGTGAGGAGTCTTCAGCAGAGGATTTCTGTATGCCTCTCCTCCCTTTAATGTATCTAATTTTTGGTCAAAAAAGTAGCAGCATGGATACATTCTCCAAGTGTCAATTCATTAAAATAATTACTTTTGGGAAAAAGTGTGTGTTGTATTTGTCTGGTGCTTGGGCTTTGAAACACAGAAGTGCCTACTGTTAGCATCTGTTTTTTTAAACTTGAACAATGAAAGAAGCTTTTTGAGCTGCTTGATTTAAATATTATTAAAATACATGTACTCTTGCATTATACCATCCTTTACACTTACTCAGATATAATTGTCTGAAATGACAGAAAGAATTTTGCTTCCATTTAAGATTTAATAACAGGAATGAGAGCCCATGCTCTTCTTCAAGGGCCAGAAATTTATTTGTGTATGTGTTCGAGATGATGACCACTGGTCCTGCTTCATGTGAAGTCAGCCTCTTAAGCTGTGATCCATTTCTCTGAAGAGAGATACAGAACATGAAGAGGTTTTCTGAGTGGGGTGGCGGTGTGTGTGTGTGTGTGTTAGCCAAAACAAAGCAGTGGTGTCGAGAATGAAATTACTGCTTCAAACTACTGCTTTCAATGTTCACCCTTTGCTGTCCTTATTTTTGGAAAGATCAATATGCTTTCTTCAGTTGAAATGAAAAGCAACTTAGAAAAACCTTATTTTTTATGTAATGCTTCTTAATGCTTCTGTGTGTGATGGACAAAGACATACATTTTTCGGGTTCTGCAGAATTTTTGTAGAGACATTAGAAACAGCAAACAAGGCTAATTGTCCTTTGGGCCCTCTCCTGCAAGGTAAACCTTCTTTAGTTGAAGCAGACACTTCTTAAATTATCTCAGCCTTTCACCGGTACAGCACGCGTACTGCACGCTCGGAGCGCTGCCTCAGCAAAGACCGGTGTTTTTACACAGACAGCCCCTACTCTGCGCTGGCCGCACGCCTCGGGCGTGCCGGGCTTCCCGGTTCCCTGCTCCAGCCCCTTCGCTGCTCCAGCCCGTTCCCTGCTCCCGCCGAGGCCGCCCTCTCGCCGGCCGGGGCGGGGCCGGATTTGAATGGCGCGGCGCGAAGATGGCGGCGGTACCCTTATCTCCTCAGGCGGTGCCGCCGCAGCCTCGGCCGCGGGGCTCCGCTGCGGCAGCTCCTGCACCCCGGGGCGGGCCGTGCCGCCTGGCC
>WBNO01021056.1:0-112172 GCA_013400575.1 Peucedramus taeniatus | reverse complement strand
CGGCGCGGAGAACGCAGCGCTTCTCTCCCATTCCCCTTCCTTCCCTTGCCACCCTCTCCTCGGTCGTGCAGCGCGGCGGGTCGGGATGTGCTGGGCGAGGGGCAGCGGGGCGCTGCTGGAAGGGGCCGGGACCTTCCGAGCCTCTCCCGGCGTGGGTGCGAGGCCCTGGCTCCGTGGGCGGCGCTGCTCGGGTCGCACTTTGCCCCTTCCTTTCCCCCTCAAGGGCAGCGGCTGCGGCCGAGGTACGTGCTTGTGTTAGCAGGGTGGTGATCGAGGGATTTCTTGCACCCTTCGCTGTGCAGTCGAGGAAGAACATGAGCAAATATGTGTTCTGTGCACGTGTGCCGTGTGACAGTGGGCCTTATTCTTGGCTTGGCCTCTAGGTGCTGCCATAATACAACAATCGGTATAGTCCGTTCTCCGTGGTATACCGGGCAAGGTTTGTTTACCTGCATTGGGAAATTGATCAAAGAATACACATAGAATACAGAAGAAGTATACACAGTATATTTCTGTATGCAATATACAAGATTTTGTATAAGGATCTTGTGGCAAGGTGTCATATCAAGTGCTCCTGCTGCCAGCCACTTAAAGTGATGCTTCTAGATGCCATACATACATTTTACCAGCTTATTGTGCTCTTGAATCAAGAGAGAAATCAAGACGTATACAGCATCGACATTGTATACATCTTAAATCAAGATATTTACAAAGCATCTTGCAGTTTCATCTCTTTTGTGATTTTTCTGTAACTTTTTAAAGGGTTTACATCTCTTGGTCTCTTGTCTAGTCATGTCACATCTTCTCACTGGTGTGATTATGCTCTGCAAGATACAATTTTGTCAATTTCTGCAAATGGGGCAGAGCAAGGAAATGTACAGATTTCCCCAGTCAGCTCCCCAAAGACAATTCAGTGAGCAGCACTCCTGTGTTTAACTGGCTCCACACTCTGGAACGGTTTTCCTTCTGAGAAATCTAATACCTAATGCTTTTAACCAACAATTTGTATCTTCCTAATTTTGACTGTTTCTTAGCATTGTTTTAGTAAATTAAAAAAAGCTATCAAAGGTATACTTCTGTACATAAATCTCTAAGCCACAAGTTTCCAAACACATCTTCAGTCCTAAAGATATTCTTCACCTGATCCTTTACTCATTCCATATTTTACATGAAATTTGTTCATTTTAACACTAGGGAAAAAGCTTGAGGTCCAGTCACATAGGTTTTTTTTTATGTTTCTGAATCGTAATTCTTGCCATATTAGTCACTGTATTTGATTTGCCTGGCAAGGGGGGGACTGTGAGCTTCTGGCGGCTTCTGTGAGAAGCCACCAGAAGTTTCCACCAAGTTAGAAAGAGCCTATGCAGCCAGATCCAAGAGGGACCTGCCACTGGCTAAGGCCATTAGCAATGGCAGTAGCACCTCTGGGATAATGTATTTAAGAAGGGGGAAATGCCTGTGCAATGGCACCTGCAGCTGAAGGAGTGAGAATATGTGATGGAAACAGCCTGCAGACACCAAGCTCAGTGAAGATGGAGTGGGAGGAGGTCCTTCAGGTGCTAGAGCAGAGCTTTGCCTGCAGCCTGTGGTGAAGACCATGGTGAGGCAAGCTGTCATCCCCCTGTAGCCCACGGAGGTCCATGGTGGAGCAGAGATCCACCTGCAGCTCGTGGAGTACCCCACGCTGGAACAGGTGGATGCCCGAAGGAGGCTGTGGCCCTGTGGGAAGCCCACATTAAAGCAGGTTCCTGGCAGGACCTGTGGAGAGAGGAGCCCACGCTGGAGCAGGTTTACTGCCAGGACTTGTGACCCCATGGGGAACATGAACTGGAGCAGTTTGTGAAGAACTGTGGGAAGGACTCATGTTGGAGAAGTTCATGGAGACTGTGTCTCCTGTAAGAAGGATCCCACACTGGAGTAGAGGAGGAGTGTGAGGAACTCCCCTCTGAGGAGGAAGGAGCAGCAGAGACAATGCATGATTAACTGACTGCAACTCCCATTCCTTGTCTCCTTGTGCTGCTGGGGGAAAGGAAGTAGAGAAAATTGGGAGTACAGTTGAGCCTGAAAAGAAGGGAGGAGTAGGGGGTAGGTGTTTTTAAGATTTTGCTTTATTTCTCATTATCCTACTCTGATTTGATTAGTGATAAATTAATTCTCCCCAAGTCAAGCGTTTTGCCTGTGATGGTACTTGGTGGGTCTTTCCCTGTCCTTCCCTCATGACCCTTTCATTGTATTTTGTCTCTCCTGTCCTGTTGAGGAGGGGAATGACTTTGGGTAGCACCTGGTGTTCAGCCAGGGTCAACGCACCACACTCACAGTTCAGAACAGACAGTTCTGGTCTCCTCTGAATTCCCCTTGGGAAGTCTGTCCTGCTTTGTAGCATATTTCTGTTCTCTCCCAATGGTGCGTAAATTTTTGTTTAGTATTTTATAGTACTTTGATTATACAAGTGAAGCAAAGCCATATAGAGGAGACTGATCATGCAGCAGTGACAGCCTGGATTGGGGTTAACCTCAAGGCAGCAGTTTAAATTTTTGGTGTGATGAGAAAAGAAATGCTGGCTGCTTATGCAGGCTGGTATTATTAATCTAGCCTGCCCTTATGCTGTCAACAATGGTGGGAAATTTCTTTTAGAATTTTTTGAATGTGCCAAAAGAAGAATGGATACAGGAGAGGCAGTACACATGATTACTTGGTTTTCATCTCAATTTAACAAGGTCTTTCACAAAAAGCTTTTGGGAAGGAAGTATATATTTATGGGTGATAGGGGAGGCATTCCTGTGGATCAGAAACCTGAATGGGACAAAAAGCTTTCGTTTTCTTAATGATTTGGAAAAAGGGAGGAGAAGGAGAGGGATGAGGCAGTGTCTATAGTCAGCACAAAGTTGTTTAAGGTTACTAAGACAAGAAATAATGAGTAAGAAATTTAATTAAGCTAGAGGAACCGGCAATATTGTGAAGATACTAATCAGTGTTAGTAAACTGAAATATGACACAATGTACAGAGTAGCTTGGGCTGCTTCTTTGCTTTAGTTTGTGGTTTTCATTCATTTGTAAAACAAAACACTGGGCAGTTCTGTAATCAGTGAGAATTACTGAAATCTCAGTAGCATTAACTTAAAAGGGAAATGGTGTGGGTGAGGACAAGATGTCAAATACATTGCAACGCTGTTACATTAATCAGTGCTGGAGCTCTCTCTGACTATGTATTTTCTGTCTCAAAAGCAAATACCAGGGCAAGAGTTTGGTGAAGGAATTAACTGAATGTGGAAAATCTTACAGGAGGAAAAATTGAAAAAAAGATATCAGAAGATAAAAATGGTGAACCATCCACACAAAGTATTGAAAAATACAGGGCAGATAGTTTATTGCCTTTTCTTGTAATAGAGGAGTTTGTAGAGAAGTTTGACATTTGGGTGTATAACCTAAGTGACCTCAGATGCAAAGATGATACTTGACTTTTTAAATTTTATTTTTATTTTCTCCTTCCAAAGGGCAATATCAGCAGGTGAATGTTCCTGAAGACCAAGCAGACAAGTTGCTCCTTGCAAGCTGGGGTCTTCCCAAAGCAGTTGTGGAGAAATACCACGGTCTGGGAGTTGTGCAGATGTTTGAATGGCAAGCAGAATGCCTGATGCTTGGACAAGTTCTGGAAGGGAAGAACCTCATTTACTCAGGTATGCAAATGTCTGACAAAACCAGTCCCCCCTAACTTTTCCACTGCCATTTACAAAGACTTACTGGTGCTGAGACATTTGGATCTGGCAGGTAGAAAGGTCAAGATCTTCTTCTGGAGACATCTTAAGATCTGTCCCATTTCTGTACTTCAAACTTGACTTAATGATCTCCTTTCCAGATGTGAAGAGCGACTTTTTGCCCCATTTTCTCTGTTAAAGTTCCTTTAGAAGTTGATAATTAGGAGCCAGCTAATAGTGACTCTTTTTTATTACAGATTGTCAACTAGGAACTGAACGATAATAACAATTGAAAATATACATACTTCTGAGAATGCTGTTTGCTATTAGGTTTTTTTTTTAGTCCATTTATCATTTTTCATCACATATTATGTGTGGGGTGTGTGTGCAGAAGGGGAAGTAATGCAGAAGGAGGAGGACTGGTGGACTAGAAATCTGTAGGAAATGACAGTTAGTTGTCTACCCTTCATGGGAAAAAGGTTCTAGAGCAGCACTGAGAGGATGAGGAACTTAGAAGAGAGGCAGGTGATTTTTAGTCTTCTTGACTCTTTATAGGAGTGACTGTAAATGTGGTTGTGGGTGAAAGACATCAACTGAAGAGTCCCACCCCAGGTTCTCCAGTAACTCCAATGCTAGATTTGTGATGCTTGTTCTTTGGATTTATTTTTTAAACTTTAAAAATTAATTAAACCCCCCCACCCCTCCGCTTTTTTTTTTCCAAGCTCCTACCAGTGCTGGAAAGACTCTTGTGGCAGAATTGCTTATTTTGAAGCGAGTCCTGGAGACTCGTAAGAAAGCTCTTCTCATCCTTCCCTTTGTCTCTGTGGCCAAGGAGAAGAAATGTTACCTGCAGGTAAGTAGCATTCAAGGAGGGTACATTTATG
Organism: Peucedramus taeniatus; assembly: GCA_013400575.1. NCBI lineage: Eukaryota > Metazoa > Chordata > Aves > Passeriformes > Fringillidae > Peucedramus > Peucedramus taeniatus. The sequence continues at coordinate 107,593 of WBNO01021056.1, read as the reverse complement.
GGCTGTAGTTGTTGGGTCACATTTTTTAAACAGAACTGCAAAAGCATGGATTTTAGGGGAAAAAAAATTGCTCAGTTTTTTCAAAAAGAAGTTGTAGATAATTTAAAATTTGCTCTAAGCTGGAGATAAAAAAATGAAACTTTTAGCCAAAAAAGGTAAATGTAGAAAAATTTTACAGGGTCGATTAAAACATTTTATTTCAGCTTTGACTTTTAAAGCATTGTTACTTGCATTTATTCACCAATTTGATAATCAACAAAATTTAAATGAAGTTCTTCCTGAAAGATCATGTTAGGAAAAGTACGAAGGGAAGGTGTAAATGCTGCCTTAAGGATAAATGTATATTTTAGCTTTCCTTGGAGTATTCCACCACAATTTTGTGCATTTGATTCCACTTTGACTTTGCAATTTTTTTTCTGCCAAAATATGGTTATATCCTGGTTTCCTCGCCCCAGCTATTTAAAAAATAAAATTACAGTGGGAACACTCTTCAAGACATAAATATTTTTTCTTGAAAGACTTTCATATCAAACATTGTTGCCATTAGGTAATGGCAATGATTAAAACCAAATCCAAATGCAGCAGGCATTTTTTTATAGTTTCTAGGAGTTAAGACAGTTTGGTTGTTCATTAACTGAGATGGTATCTTAACTTTACAAATTGCTAGGAAATCCTACAAACTGAGTGCAAAAGCTACTTTGAACAGCTTGATAATGGAGACATGTTTTTGCTTTAATCTTGTAAAACTGGAGGACTATTAGTGCTCTGTTCTGCTACTCCTGGCATGAGGTTTGGCCATAGCTGCACATGCTTGAACTCAAAGGGTAACCTACCGGTGAGCTGCAAATATTTGTATCTTTTGTTAATGTTGTGTGGGATATGTCAAAGCTTTGGCACTGCAGTAAGGAGACCTGGAAGAGAAGAAGTTACTGTTTCTTGGCTTTCAGTGTGAGATGTGTCATCACTGTGTTTGGAGTTCCAGTTTGGCTTTTGCCCAGGATTTCTCAAGAGGAAGGTGTCTTCTTACATAAGCCACTGATACTATAAACTGTTACACTGTGTGTTCCCTAACATTTTTAATATTAGATCTTATACATAGCAGGGGTCCTCATCTTTTACTCAGTTATGTACACTGTCTTGCACTCTTGTGGCTTCTGCTTTGGAAATAAAAAATGACAGTGGGAAAGAGAAGTGTCACTAACCGGCTGAGATATGGCTTCAATCTGATTAGTTTGCATTAAAAGTACTAGAATTTGTAGATGTAGAGTGCAGGTTTTATGTGATTCCAGCAGGCATTGGTCAAAATTTTAGAGTTGTAACCTTAGCCCGATGTTCTGTATCCTTGGAAAACAGGCCCTGTTTCAGGAGGTGGATGTGAGAGTTGAAGGCTACATGGGAAGCATGGCTCCTGCGGGATGTTTCTCTGCTCTGGATGTTGCTGTCTGCACCATTGAGAAAGCCAATGGACTCATCAACAGGCTCATAGAAGAAAACAAGATGGACTCACTGGGTAAAATACTACAGCTTGACCATTGTAGAGTTTACATATTCTGAGTACATGTGAAATCATGGGATAATTCAAATTTTCTGAGTTCTGTATGTAACAGACATACCATATAGGGATATGCAGCAATTTTCTTCTTCTAGAGAACCTCTTATTTGGATTTAGGAGGACAGTCAGCACTGTTCCATGTAGCAGAGCAACTGGGATGAGTAGGTAGAAGCTACAGGCTTTAGTTTGTCTCAAATGGACAGCAAGCTACATTTAATAATGATTCCCACTGCTGGGAACTAATTAATTCTCTAATTAATAAAACTGAATTAAAGTTCTGAGATATGTTTGAGTTCAGGAATGTGTTATGCTCGTTTGTTTTAGACAGAGATTGTGGAATCTAAGATCTGTCTTCATTTAGCTTGAGGAAGAGAAGGAATTACATTCTGTGCTCATCTGGATCCAAATAAGCGGAATGAGTACATAGTGCTCCTCTGGGTAGGCATGGTGACTGGGAGGGCTGTGCCATTAATTTGTCTTGTTTGCTCAAAAACCCTCTGTCCTTTCAGCATTGGCTTCTGGGTCACTGTGGCCCTGATGGCCACTAAATAATGAAAGTATTCATTAAGTATTGGGGATAAGATAAAAACTGAAGAAGCTCAATGTTTCCATGTACACTAGAGAGAGACATGCTTTCCTAGTCCAATCAGAAGTTTGTTATTCTCTTTTTTTCTCTGTTCAAGAAAGCTATACCCAGTTATGTTTTATACAGTAATCCTTCCCATCTTCACTCTGTCCTGTAACATAGCTGGTTGCTATTTTAAGAATATAAAAATAGATGAAGATCGAACTGCTCTGAGACTTCCACCTTTGAAACTGCTGTTCTGTGTGCATCTGGTATCATATTCTGCTGCATTGTGCACCAGAAGAGCTTTTTAGAGAGAAAATGGGAAATAAAACCATGCAGGCTTTTTCAGAGTGTAAGATCATGGGATAACACATTCACACCTGGATCTATAGGGGCTGAATCACCATGAACGCTTTAGAGACTGCCAGTGGGCTGGAAGATGAGTGGGTGACTCAATTCTTGAATGTTTATCTTCATCCCTTCACTTGGAAGAAAACCTCTTATTTATTTCAATATATGGTTACTTGGTTTAAGGTTTTTTTGCTTGTTTAAACTAGGGTTAGTTTGATCCTATGTCACCACATTGTACAAGCTGCACTGCCAGTGCAAAGCAGACAGTGAGGTCAGGATAAGCAACTTTCTGTTGGCTTGTGTGCCTTAGAAGCATACTCAGTATATTAATATGTATTGTTTAATGATATCATCTTTCAGAAGCTAGAGATACACCAAATCCTTCTGGTTGGAACCTCCATTTCATCCTTACAATGTTGTTGCACTTTCAAAGATGAATGTGCTTGAAAAGAGTCATTTAAATATAAGCAGCCAAGTGAATACAAGATTTGAGTTTGAAGATGTGTTCTCAATATCAATTCCTCCTTAAAGCATCATGTTTTTCTTTCACCATTTGAAAATACCTCTGCTGCAAACTTCCATTTCCCTTATGCCCCAATATGGCTATGTAACAGAAATACGGGTAAAATGTGGGGTTTTTTTTCTTTATATGCTTCTCTGACATTAATTTTTAAATTAAATTTGATCTTAAAAAGTCATCTTTATGTAAGGAATGGACAAGTTTTTTGTTTGGAGGTAAATTTTCATAAAATCTGTAAAATATGGGTATGAACTGAAAATGCCAGTTTAGCTGTCACCCAAAGGAAGCTTGTCTGAAACTGCAAGATTGTACCTTGTCTTGTAATTAATTCTAAATTTAGACCAGTTCGTAACAAGGGTGTTTTATCTTTTGAGATGAGTTATTGGGAGATGACTGCAATCCTGGCTGGATTCCATATGAAGCTTGAGCTGTTCCTTTTGTTGATGTCAACCCCATGCTGATAACTCACGCTGCCTTTGGAAATCGTTGAGAGAAACTCAAATCCTCTGCCTGCCAGAGCTCTCTTTGCTGTTTGAAGCAGTTAAAAGCAATGTTGTGTTGCTAATTATTATATAATGTGTCAGTTTTGAACATCCACATACACAGGAGATGATATTCCTCTTGTTCAGCCTCTTGACACTGATGCTAAGAAATTTTTAGGAACATGATTAGAGAAGAATCTGCTGCTTTCTCAGTGTGTCAGCTGGGAATGGATTTGTAATGTGCTGTTGGGATATTTGTTTCTTAATTTAAACTTGAAATTAAATTGTTACTAGTTGAATTTATATTTTAAAAAAATCAAGTCCTTCCTGCTTTTCATTCAGAACTTTTTAGTTTTCTACAGGATGGGGAATTAAAACAACCTAGTTATTCTACACTAAACATGTCTGGTAGCTCTCAGGTACTTTTTAGTAGGTTCTTTTCAGCTGTCTTCTAGGGATGCACCTAATTTGCACACAGAAATAGCAGACTGAATTTAGCCTCATTTTCAGTACCTATGTAATATGATGAAGGTTTGAAGTGACTTGCATGGATTTTACTTTGGCAGGTATCTGATTAAACTGTCCTGTCTCAGCTCTGTGAGAATTCAGGCAGATTGTTGTATGGGGAAGAAGGAAGAAGCTTTTTCTGGTAGCTGAACAAATATGTATTTGGTGCCCAATGAATTGCCATTATTTACAAGCACAGAATAGAGGAAGTACAGGAAGACAGAGGAGCTGGATAGGTGGGAGTTTGTAAAAGAGGCTGATGAAGCAGTGCAGCACTCTTTTCTAACTTAAATGGCTTGAAAGAGGAGGGAGAAAACAGACGGAGAGAGAAGGAACATATGTAGGAAGGAGAGAAAAAAAAGAGAAGGAAAAATAGCATTGAGACAGATAATGTAAGGTCACATTTGCCCTTAAGCTCCTGCTATTTTAGCCGTGCCAGAAAGATATTACATAGCTGCACCAAAGAGGAAAAAAAATTCCACAGCAGCAGAGCTAATGAAGTGTGGTGTCCTCTGTGCCCTGCTTTTTTTTATTTAACCTTCCCTTATCCTACTCCATATCCCTGGGACCCTGTCAGCTGGCCAGAAAGGGTATGTACTGCTGCTGGGATGTGTGCAGGAGGTGCACTGGGTGCCTGAGTAGTAGTGGCTCTTTGTTTACTCCTCAGGGAACACCCTAGTCTGGTCTGTTGTCTCCAGCTGCTGGTATTCAGAAGCCTTTTTAGACATTGTTCTTTTAGATGTTTCTTCACACCTTAAAAATTTGATGGAGGTGGTTAATAGATTAAAATGTCATTTGCAGGAGGTAGGAGGGCAACAGAGTTGTCACAAAGGATTTTTTTTTCATTAGAAAGTCAAAGCTAAATAGTAGAGGTCATTCAGATTTGGTTAATGAAGAGCAATTTAATAGGAAGCAGACCCTGCCAGTGTAATTACATCTGCTCTTGTTTTTTTTCTGACATGACCATTAGTAAAAAATGATGTTTTTAAGTAAGACAGTGATGTCAACAACATTTTTTACTAGCTCATTTGGGTGCTGGAATTTTCCTTTCCAGATACTCTGAAGACTGAGGGTTTTTATTTGCAAAGAGGTTACAGTATAGATGCTGGAATATTGTTTGGTGTGGTGTCTAGACTAACAGCTCAACCTATTTATTTTTATTTTTTAAAAGCTGATTATGTGTGTGTGTGTGTGTACGTGTGGTTGTGGTGGGTGTGAAATGTCATGACATCGGTCATGATTTGTCCTTCTCAGTGACAAAAGGAAGCCATTGTGGTGTTGGTAAGCATAGAGGGATTTGTGAATTTAAATTTCAGTTCATCATGTGGAATGTGAAAGGATCGAGGCTATTTGCTCTTAGTTTGGAGGTTTGTCAGATACGACCTGAGTGCTTTTCTTTATCAGGAGTGGTGGTTGTGGATGAGTTGCACATGCTGGGAGACTCTCATCGAGGATATCTGCTGGAACTCCTCCTGACCAAAGTGAGATATATTACAGAGAATGTAGCAAAAAAGTGAGTAGACTGAGATGTTTGTCTTTTACTGCTTAATAATTGATGACTCTAAATATTTGTTCTCTGTGTGAATGGAAACTTGGGTTAGCTCCAAAGTTTTTATGAGAGTGATGACCTAGACTATTTTGTTTATTACGGTCTCATCATAGCACTTTTCAGGAGCCTGCCATTGTAGTTAAACCCTCTTTTCCACGTGGTTTTCAATTTGTGTGCTACCATGGGATTTATCCTCTCAGAAAAAGAAGTGAAGCTGAAGCTTTCATTTACTTCTTTAGTCTATTTTTTTAACTTGGATTTTTTAAAAACAGTTTTGCTAGCAGATTTGCCCTGCCTAATTTTTCAGTGCTTCAAGGAGTGGTGTAATTATCCTACTGGAATGCTCTGGTGTGATGGAAGAGTGGGCAGGCTGTTAACTTGTGCATGGTGAATTGATCAGAAGGCTTAGAGGATATGTCAGTAAGTAGTCTGCTTAGTTAGCACTGCTCAGGGTGAGCTCTGCTTTTGCTTATAACATGCGATAACCTAGTGGTTGCATGTTTTCTTGCCTTTAGCGGAATTGATTTTACTCTGAGGAATAGAGAAGATGTTTGAGAAGATCTCTAGAAGCTTTTAAGATTTCAGTATCTAGATCCTCAGCACCAAACTGTCCAGCTGCTCCATAGTGCCCAAGCATGGAAAAAAAGAAATGGGGGAGGTGGTGTAACTTTCTTCATCTTTATTGCTCGTGCTGAGAGCAGAGTCAAAATCAACTGTTTCCTTGTCACAAAAAGTCAGATTTTGCCGGTTTTCTGTGCTGCTTCTTGTCTTGTGAGTTGTAGCAGTGCTGAGCTAAGCAGAGACCATCTATTTAGTTCTGGGGGTGCTGCCATTTCTACACTGTCTCTTCACTGGACATTTCACCCAGTATTTCCCATCATGATTTCCAGGAACCTGCAGTGTTCTTGGTCTAATCACATCTGACTTCTCATATTCTCCCCATAAATCCTGGAAGCCAGTACACTTTGGAGCAGAGTGAGTGACTTTGCCACTTCTTTTCTCTTGGTTTATCAGGTAGTTACAGCACAGGTGCAGGCCCACCCTCTGCTTTATTCCCTTGCATTGCCAGGAAGCAGGAAGGAGAAAGCACTTGCCAGGGGAAAGAAGTACAGGTGCATCAAGGAACGTTCCTGGGAAGACACAATGTTTCAGCCTTCACCCTTCACGCAGGCATGCTAGGGCCCAGATTCTCTATCTCTCTGTCAGGATCAAGGTGACACTGGTATCCTGTACCACTTCCTCACATGAAGGAAGTGGCTGCAAATTTTATTTTGGAATCCACTGGATTCCTGGAGCTGAAGACCACATTTTTTTTCTCAAATGTCTTTCTAAGTCTGTGCTTTGGGCTTTTTTTTTTCTCTCTGTTATTAAATGAGCTTATATAAAGTCTTTAAACACTGTCCAGTCTGGCCAGTTATCAGAATGATCAGTGCCTGTCCCACTGAAGTACAAGCTGTATCTTCACAGTAAGAAAATGTTCTCAGATGGCCATTGCCTGTGTGGGTGTCCATGCTTCTCCACGAGGCTTTTCCAGACTCAGCCAAAATTCTGCAGCAGATTTTTCTCCTCCTTAGTCACATAGTATGCTGTAGAGCTAGAGTTTTTTTAATCTTTGGAGGTCAATAGTTGTCTTAGGGAGGAAAAGCTCCAAAGCTCCTGTAGGGACGAAAATCTGTAACCTTGATGGTGAAGCTGTACCAGCAAATGCTTAAAGAGCCTGGATAACAGAGAGTCTGCCTCTGCTCAGCTTCCTTATTTCTGTCTCATCAGAGACAGTAGCCTTTTATACTACAGCTTCTGGATAATCTTGTTTTCTTTCTCTTGTCTTTACAAGGATTACCATAGTCTTCTAAGAAGATTCAGGTTATTTCTAAGCTCACAGTCATTCTTCAGATCTTTTATTTTTTAGAGTCTCGATTTGTGGCTCAGTGCAATGCAAATGAGTACTTTTCAAACACAAGCTTAGAAGCATAAAAAAAACCCTATTATGTGGATGTAAAAGCCTGAATTAAAATCTAAATTTGGGTGTCTAAATTAGCAGTTTGTGTTGTCAGGTTTGTTAGGAGTCCATTACTTCTCACTGTCTTTAGTGAAAGCTGCTGTTCAGCATTTTAGGAACAGAAGCTACTTGCTTCTTTGCAAGGAAGACAGTAATCTAATATTATTTGTCCTGAAATGGAAAAAAATAGAAGTGTTTTAATTAAGGTATTTAAGCTCAGAAAGATTGCAGTGGAGATTGAGCCATTCCTTTATTTCCATGTTTTTGTTAGTGGCAAGGAACTAGTTGATCTTTGTATTGGTTTTCAGTCTCTCCAAATACGCAGTCAGTTTCTAGCTGTTGGCTACCTAAAGAAAGTAAAGGTTTAGGTTCAAATTGATTAAAGGCTGAATTATCTTGTTATCAGTGCATAACCTGACCTGTTTTCTAAGAGTAGAGTATAGCTTCTTTCTTTGTCAAGAAGTTGAAAAATTAGCATTGCACTTGAGAGGCTGGAAGGAATTAGATCGAACTGTTTTTTCTGAATTCCATTTTTCAAAACAGTAGCCTGTGTTGTCACTAACTTCATTTTCTTTTAACCACTTTCAGACACACAAAGAGCACCAGTCCTGGTTTTGGTGGGATACAGATAGTAGGCATGAGTGCTACCCTCCCTAACCTGGGTCTCCTGGCCTCGTGGTTAGATGCAGAACTCTACTGTACAGATTTCCGCCCTGTGCCCCTCAAGGAGTGGGTGAAAATTGGCAGCAACATATATGACTCCTCCATGAATTTAGTGAGAGAATTCCAGCCCAAGCTGCAACTGAAGGTAACAAAAATATGAGCAGTGGCTTTGGGATAACACCTTTCGTAGTGCTAATGTTAAAAAGACAGCTCCTGGTATGTTTGTTAATTTATTTTTAAATAGATGATATTCACAACTTCATTGTTTACTTAATAGATTCATGCTCAAACTGAGAATAAAATTGGTATTTTTGTCTTCTCCTGACTTTAAATAAGAAAAAAACCTAAAATACAGACTCATGAAGGTATTGAAGATTCTTGAATCTGACTTGAAGACGAAGTTGACTTTGCAGTTATGTTGTTTCTGAGTACCTGACAGGTATAAAGAGTTTGATTCTCCCTTTACCTACCACTCTATCTTGTGTCTAGAAATCTACTTCCATTTCATAAATGCAGGTAAGTATTTCCTGCTTAGGCCAAGGAATTTGCATTCATAATTGGGAGAAAGTGTTTGTATTAAAATCTGGTATTGAACCTGCTTATGTTAAACTGCTAAATGATCTAATTTTGACACTGATTAGAAGGCAGATGTCCATTCCAATTCTTCTGAATCTGTTATCAATAGTTAGTCCTTTTGCATGCTTGAAAAGGATATGGAAAGTTAGGGGTAACATGCTGTAATGATGTAAAAGAACCAAATAGGTAGATATGGGAAATTTGAGCTCTCTACTTGTAGTTCCTTTCCTGTGGAGTCCTTGAAGAGTGACTTCTCTCTCCAGTCGTTTCAACTGCTCTGTATAATACTAGTGTAACAGTTGGGCAATATGGGCTGAATGGCAGCAATATTTTGGAATGTTTTGCACTCTGTTCTTGCTGTGCGCAGACATTCTCTTGTCAGTAGCTCGGTGGCACAGCAAAGAAAAAGTATCCCGGAAACAAAAGGAGGTGTTTTTCACTAGAGCATTTTGAAGTTAGTTTTTATGTGGTCATATTGAGAAGGTGATGTTGCATTTGGATATTTTTAAGACAGTTGCTTTGGATAGTTACTAAATTAAGCAAGAGAAAGAACTAAACTAGGCTTATGACTCAACAATTTAAAGGAGTTGGCTTATTTTATTAGACTGGGGGATTTTGGGCTTGAAATCTATCACTGGACCTTCAGACTGCTGTGCCTCAGACTGGACCAATAAAAGGGAACTTGATGAATTCACCACTTCAGCTGAATTTGGCGGAATCCTTGTGGAGAAGTTCCTGCCATTGCTCCCCTGTTTTCATTTACATTTTAGTGCTTTTTATTTCTTGCTGCATGCTCACATTTTTCTCTTCCTTCTTTGGCCTGCTTGCTATAAGAGAATCTGGCATAGCCAAGCATAACAGATCAATTGCAGGGACTCTCTTAAGATGTTAAAAACAAAAAAAAGCAAGCTGTAAACAGCAGGTTTTTGCATGAACATCTAGATAAGTATCCCTAAAAGCCTTCCACTGTGCTCTGAACACCTGCAGTCTTTGGTCAGCAGGTGAGCAGCACTGTGCTCTGTTATTACCTCTTATTGGGGATGCTTATTGGGGACTGCTACATGTCATGCTTTTAGTTCAGACATCCAAGTTAACAAATGTTCCCTAGTTAAAGTAGAGGGGTTTTCCTTCGGGGCTCTTCCTATTCTTCCCCACTGCTCTTAGCCATGATGTGGAGGTTGCAGTGATTTATTTGGGCACTGTGTGGCCTTCATTCAGAAAAAGATTTCTGAAAGCAAGATGTAAAACATTACATGTATTCATGGGTAGGTCTAGAACTGCCCTCAACAACACGGTCATACTAGTGCTTGGACTTCATAAAGCAAGACAGAAACTAAGATAACAGTGCTCCATGTTCTTTGTTTGCTTCTCTTTCTCACTGGAAGTAGAAGATTCCTACTGGGATACAGAAGAAGGACAGCATTTACAAACCTCATTCAATCTGAGAGTACACTAAAAATATTTTATCTCAAATCAGGGAGACGAAGACCATATTGTGAGCCTGTGTTATGAGACTGTTTGTGGTGGCCATTCAGTCCTGCTCTTCTGTCCATCCAAGAACTGGTGTGAGAAGCTGGCAGACATCATTGCCAGGGAGTTCTACGGTTTGCAACAAACTGAGAGTAAGAGAAAAGTACTTAACAGAAGACTACAGTATGCACAGTGCCTTTAATAAAAATTAATTTTAGTAGGAACTATAAAAATACTTTCTTTCTCAAGGTTCTGCAAAAAACTCAGCCCTTGCCCCAGTTGTTGTGGACAGAGAAGGGATTGATGAGGTCCTGGATCAGTTAAAGCGTTCGATTTCAGGCCTGGACTCTGTGCTCCAGCGTACTTTGCCATGGGGAGTGGCATTTCATCATGCAGGTATTCCTGAATATCTTGGTCTTGAATTCAGTAATGGTTGAGTCATATGGGTTCTTTTTACTGCAGGTTGTAGTTGGTGTTTGTGTTACCCCAGCTTTCAGTTTCGTAATCCAGGTTCTCTGACAACAGTTGCTTTCAAATCTCTCCCTATGTTCCCCCTAAGTTGGTTTCCACCACTGATGTAAACCACTTCCCCCAAAAAGTTGGTTTCCCCCTAAGTTGTATCCACCACTGATGTAAACCACTCCCCTTACGGCTCCCCTAAGGTTATGCCATTGGCTGGCTGTTTGTACCAGCCCACCAGTTTTGGCCTGCTTATAATCTCCTAGAGGGCTGATGTCTTTCTCTTTCGTTTCCGAATCTGAATTAAAGGGTTGTTGGAAGATCAGGCAGAGAGCATACTTCAACTCTTTTACTTTTCTCCCTGATGCTGGTAAAATTAATCCCACTGTAGAGCCACAGCTCTGAGGTTTAGCTCCTGGTGAATTCATCCTGGAGTTGTTCCATACACCTTGGTGTGGCTGCGGGTGTCCTGAAAGAGCTAGCTAAAGACTCCAGTGGCTAGCATCAGCAGGTATCAGCAATATACCAGTTGCTTTCTTAAGGGTTTTGTAGCTTATGCCTAAATAAGCTTTGAGAATCCCACAATTACAGGCAAATTTGAAATTCTTTTTTTTGTGGCCAAAGACTTTAATTCACAAATTGTTTTGCTAAATCTTCTCTCCGTTGTGTTGGATAACAGCAACTTCTGGAATACAATTTATCTAGTCTTTTCTTTGTGAAGTGCCTGAAAACTTAACTGATTTGCAGCTCCAGCATTTTCAAGTTGTTCCTAAAGCTGCCAGAGTATTTCAGAGCAATTTTCCTCAGCTTAATATTGAAATAAATGAGTCAATAGATGCAGTATAACAATAACAATAAAAATGAAAGGAGCATTTGTTGTGAAAACTTCTGGCTGCGTTTTTTATTTCCTTCTTAGGTAGGTAATAGAGTATATCACCTGTAGATTGACTGAGAGAAAAGCCTGACTGGGAGAGACAACAGTAGCTATAGTATTGATTATGCAGGAGGAGTAATTCCAAATGCTTATAGAATCTGTATCTTTCAAAAGGTACAGTTTCTTAAAAAATTGGCCTGAAGCCTTGAAAGTAATGTAGAAAGATGCATACTAGACCTGTAATGGGAATAATGAAGAAGGAGTCCAGCGTCAGGATGTTAGATGGGTAAATCCTAGTTCCCTACTGTTTTTTTATTTTTTGTTTTATTTCTTTATGTATTTACTTGCAGTGCTTCTAAATATGCAGTAAGTAGTTCATCTTGCCACAATGTATACAAGCACCTTAGAAAAGCTAGTATATCACTGTCAGTTGAATAATAAAAACTTAATGGTGAAATTTCACTTCACTTACCGGTCAGAAGAAGTTAACCAAGGTAGTGTTGCAAGTCTACTTCCTAACGCTGAATGGTGAATGTTCATTAAGTCTGTTCTTCCCTTGCTGGACTCAGCTCTTAAATTCTGTCTCACCATCGCAAGGATCACTAAAAGCCATGTCTCCTCAGGTCTGACTTTTGACGAACGGGACATCATTGAGGGAGCTTTTAGGCAGGGCCTGATCCGAGTCCTGGCAGCGACCTCCACGCTCTCATCAGGAGTGAACCTGCCCGCGCGCCGTGTCATCATCCGCACGCCCACCTTCGGTGGCAGGCTGCTGGACGTCCTCACCTACAAGCAGATGGCTGGAAGGGCTGGCAGGAAAGGGGTAGACACAGAGGGTAAGTACAGTATTAATTGGCATTCCGTCAGAGCGGCGTTAACCTGATTAAATCCGGGGCAGTAGTTCGCAGTTAGGGACTAATCATGATGAATTCCTTCGGTGTGCTGTATGATTAGGTTATTCAAGATGAATTTGTTTGGTATTAATGGAGTAAAAGTTGTAATTCCCAGGGAATTGTTTTCACTGCCTGAGACTGACTTTGGTATTTATATGTCAGTTACTTCAGGCTATTTTCTTCTTTCTCCTTTGAATTCTAGTTAGCTTCTAAGCCTGTGTTGTTCATTTGCCTTAATTCTGTGATCCATGGTCAGTTGACTAAAGTGTTTTAGAGTTTCAGTGAGTAAATTTGCAGTAAACTCTCATTGGATGGGCCTAAAATGTAAGAAATTAATTTAAAGTCTACAACCCTAATTTGACAAACTTCTGTTGTCTGAAATTATGATTTAGATTTATTAAACTTCTGCTAAACTTAACCATCGATTTTATGGATCTTGAAAGGAGTAATGAGACAGAAACAGGGAAATATGAACAGTAGTTCACAGATAATATGTGAAGTTGAATATGAAGTTCCTTCTTGCATACAGTCGCACTGTTGATGTTCGACAAAATAATCCTGCATGTTATTTTAATTTGCAATGGAAATTTATCTTTGTGGATGATGTTTGCAAAAAGCCACATTATAAAAGTATAAACACAGTAGAAAAGAAGAAGTTCAACAGATGTGGGAAGTGGGATTTGCCCTCCTGATTGTTTGATTGGTGCTTGCTGGAGCCCTGTGTAAGCAGAATGTTCTTACATTTAGCTTTCTATTTTTGCCTGAGTAGCATAGCAACAGAGCGTTTTGCGACCTATATCTCTGCAAGCTCTCCCTGTGCATTCAAGGGAAGGGCAGCTCCAGGCTGGATTTTGAAATTTTCCAGACTTCCTCATTTGACTGTAGCAGGCAGGTGTAAAATTACATTATTCCTTGAAATTTCTTCCTTTTCTCCTTCAAGTTACAATAATTAGTACCCTTTTTGATAGTTCTGATGTGACAGTTCTGATGTGTAAGCAGTTGATTTTATGCTGATGAGCTTCATGAGTGTACCATTTTTTCCCACTCCACCGAGTCTTTTGGATGAGAAAATAAAACTATGTTGCCAGCTGCTACTCTGTCACAGAGTAGGGAGACTGGAGGACAGCAACTTCAGCTGGAAAAAATGCCTTATGTGGATATGAAATTTAGCTGACAGACAAAAGATAAATGCTGTTGGGTTGAATTCCTCCTCCTCTCCCAACCTTGTAGTTTTGGATTGTCTTACGTTTTGGTTTTTTAATTTATTTTTCTTGATTTGATGGAAACTTAAAAATATAATTGTGGAGAGTGAAATGTGTTTCTTTTTGCATTCATCAAAACTACCATTTTCCCAAGGAGAATTAGGTAAAGCTGAACAAAACTTAGAATTTAGTGCCTTTGTTGGTTTGAGTGGAGTTTTATGCCTAGATATCTGGAGTCTTCTGCTGTTTGTCTAGTCTGATGCTAACCTGGACCTCCTCTGGTATCTGAAATGTTCAATAATGGATATTGGAACAGCTCAGTTCCTTTTTTAAAATTTATTGTTTAGTAGATTGCAGTTATTAGCTTTGAATTATCAGTGGCATCTTGAGAAAGAATATCCCTGGAGTCCTGTAAAACTGTCAGATAATGTACAGCTAAGTGGATACCCATCTTCTGTTAGATTTTCTTTTAGATACATCACTCTGAAAGAGTCAAAATGAAGTTTTCAGAGGAAATTTCAGGTCACATCAGAACCCAAATACAAAATGAATAGATGTTCTTAATTGCTAAAATAAAAATAAACTTTTCTTTCACAAAGCATTGTTTTACAGGCAGTTTATCTTACCTACTCCCCAGTTCTGTCAAAAGTATGTGATCAACTGATACAAAAATTTTTACCTGGCAGGATTAAAAAAATCGAAGACACATTCTCTGAACATCATTTCATCCTGTTGTTAATTTATGTAATTATGTTTAAGCTGTATTTCGTTACTTGCCTACACTGTATTTATTTATTCTGTTCATTAAATTTAAGTGCAGTTGTGTTTTGATTACCTCTGGATTTGCTAATTACTGTAGCATTTCCACAGCTACAGTTTTATCTTAAGTTAGCATTCCTAGGATCATACTAAGATACCCACTACCAGAATTACCTTGTGTCCAGACTACATGCCTTTAAATGTTAACAAGTTATCATAAATCTATCATGATATTTAATGTACAGCTAATCCAAAACTAGTGTTCTCCTCTTAGTCAAAGCAAACATGTCCTACCCATAATTCATTTATCCATTTATTAATTTATATAAAGCTGTTCTTTCCTTATGAAAATATCCTTGTGTTCTCTCATCCCATCCTCTTGTCTTTGCAAGCACAGCAAATGTTTAACAATATACATGATTAAACAGCTATCCTTAGTCAGTCACCTTTTAATTTCTAACCCTCTTGCCTCAGCACTTTGATGTCACTAAAGGAATTTACCCATTATTTTCATTTTTCTTTCATGGCTCTGGGATGTTTTTTGTCTCCCAGGGAAGTTAGAAGTTAACTGAACTATATCTGACAGAGAATTTTAAGGTATTGAGATGTGCTTTCAGTGGAAACCATGCAGGATACTTATGTGTATGTGCATATAAATGCATATTTGAAAGTTCAGAGGATGCATAGTTACTTCGATCAATAATTTTTGATTTCTGAATTTGTTCTTTCTGGAGTGAAAGCTGGTTGACTTAATACAAACTGTCAGAATACTGTGCAGCTTTTATGTTTTCTTCTTACTTTTGAGAATTTTTTCAGTTTATTAATTTAATGAAAAAGTCAAATTGATGCCACTGTATATTATAGTTCCAGTCAACTCCAGAACAAGAAGGAAGAGTGGTTGAGCAGCAAAGCAGATGCGTGGAGAGGCTGTGGAATCTCCTTAGATGACTTGGCAAGACCCAGACGAACCTAATGTAACTTTGAAGCTGGCTCTGCCTTAGTTCTGATGTACTATGCATCTGTGCAGTTCTTACATAGCAGTTCATATGCACTATTTAAGGTTGCACATTTTTTTCTTTCCTTTTGTTACTCAGATTTTTTGAAAATACTTAGTTTTCCATTCTAACAATATGTCGTTTATGAACTGTGTGCAGCTGTTATAGTGCTAAAATGCAGTACTAAAGTAATTGTTTTTGTATTTGTTTTGTTTTTCTTCTCCAATAGGTGAGAGCATCTTAGTCTGCAAGCCCTCAGAGAGATCAAAAGGTGCTGCTCTACTTCAGGGATCTCTCAAGCCTGTTTGCAGCTGTTTGTTTAGAAGAGAAGGGGAAGGTGTTTCTTCTAGCATGAAAAGAGCAATACTTGAGGTACAGGACACTCAGGGATTAAAACTGAGATTCTAAACTTGTAGGATGGTTTCTTCTGTGACACCACCAAATGTTTTCAGTGCACGTCTTTTTCATGTGTTTCCTCCTTTGTCAGCTCAGTCGTTTATTTGGCTCTGCCAGCTTGCTTCAGTATTCAGCATTTTGTCTAGGATGTTTCTCTGCTTGCTGCAGATTGAGATGTGAGCACAGTCAAAGAAGCTCTGCTATTGCGTTTAGATGTACTCAAGCAGCAGGCAGAACTAAGTGTCATTCTCAAACTTTAGGTGTGACCTAATGTTCTTAGCTGGAGGATGTTTATAAGTTACTGATCCTGGAGGTTTTATAGGCTGAATTGGGCCATAATGACATTTGTGGAACCTTGTAGGGTCTCTTATTTACCCCCTCAACTTACCTACCTCTTCTGCACAGGAATGGCTGAAATTTTGTGAATACATTTTTGGTGAGCAAACAGGGATGGTGTCCTATTTGGTCCCTCCTCTGCTGGGTTCCTATAGGAGTAAAAAGGACCAAAAGGATTTTATTTCACATAGGTGAGCTTTTTTTCTTTTCCAAAGCTGCTTTTAGGCTTGAACTTGGATTAGATACAGGACTCTTTAAATAGATTTTGTTTGCTGTACTTTTACTGCTGTTTGAAAACTTTTGTGATACTTAGAACTTTCATAGATTTTGAATTTTAGCAGACCAATGGAATTTCTAAATGTATTTTTCTGCATAAAAGCTATCTAAAAGAAGGGGGTTCCTTTAAAGCAAAACCAAAATCCAAGGTGAACAAAATCACTCTCAATCAGGAAAACAGTGGTGGGGTACAGCATTCATATTTATTAAGAGAAACCTTCAGTATGCTGAATAGCCTTACAAGAATTCCATTTTCATGGTTTGCTTTTTGTATTCACAAAATTTCAGTTCGTGTTCTAACATACTTTAATATTTCACAGTGTCGGCTAAGAAAAATGCCCCAGGCTAGTCTCAAATCTGAATTGCTCTTGTGTGTATGTTCACTTTCAAAATAAGATTTTGTAAATCATTCATTCTCACAGCTTCGTCCTCTTACTTCTACCCAAGATGACTGACTTCTTGCCAAGAAAGTCTTTAAAAGTTGCCTGTTGCTTTGCATAATATTGCCCTCTCTGGGAAAATGGTTCTTTAAAACTGAGATGATGGATCACTCTCTTTGATTCTCTGATCTCATGTTCTGTCCTACTGCATCTCTGGCAATATGAACAGGTATTTTTCTTCAACAGATCATAGTGGGGGGACTAGCTAACACTCCAGAGGATGTGCAGACCTATGCCTCTTGCACTCTGCTGGCATCCAGCTTGAAAGAAAGCAAGTGGGAAAATGGGAAAGAACAAGACAAAGCACAGGCTGGACCCATCGAGGCTTGTGTGGCATGGCTGCTGGAAAATGAATTCATTCAAGCTGTGGACTCTGGCAATAACCTAAAAGGTAATATTGGTGTTCCTCCCAGTGATTGCAGTTTTGATTTGCTAACTGAGTAGATGTAAATTAATAGTAAGGACTTCTCTGCATTTTTTTTTAAATTTAAAGATTGTGTATCAAGAATTTTCTAGCTTTCTGGAAGGTATATTTACACCTACTTTAACATATTTTGCATGCACATGTTCTTGGAAAGCACATCACATCACCTGCACATCACCTGCACATCACCTGTAAGACTGATGTGTCCTAGTCTAAAAATTCTCAAAATATCTTTAAATAAAGGAAACTTTAACCACAGGATTGGTGCATATTAACTGCAGACTGTTATTTTTATGTTTCTAAAGAGAAAAAGGCTAGTTTAGACATAAACAAGGCTAAATGTGTAATTGTTTCCATTTTTCTGTCTTCAGAATGGAGTCATACACTATGTCTTCTTGAGAAAGCAGCTGTGAAAAGTTAGAAATCTCTCCTATGCAGCACAACCTGAAAATGATTATAAACTTGCACTTAAATGTTTCTCTATGTAATATATATATATTTTTTTTAACAGCAAAGGTTTATTACCCAACACATCTTGGCTCAGCTACTCTTTCCTCTTCTCTTTCACCAACTGAAGCCATGGAAATCTTTGCTGACCTGCAGCGAGCTATGAAAGGCTTTGTTCTGGAGAATGATCTGCATATTGTCTATTTGGTAGGTTTCTGTTCTGTGTCTTGTATTTTCTACTACCAAAACACAGTAGGTGTATTTTCTACTACCAAAACACAAGGAGACAGCACAATGCAAAGTTCTTGGTGTCTCCATGAACATAGGTTTGGCTTTTTCTGTGCTTTGCTTAGCTTATTCTTCATGAAGAAAAGTTTCTAAATTGAAGGTTCTTCAGAATGAGTGTGTTACCATAGTGTCTATTGTGTAGGCAGGTGCTGCGTACCATTTAACCCCATTGTTGTCATTCTTGACTTACTAAGACTTCAGAACTTAATAAGTTTTGAGCATAAAATAATGGTAGTTTTTCTGAGGCACTTGAAGTTGATGAAACAAATTGATTTTTGTATGTGTGTTTGGGGTCAGCAGGCTTAATTTCATACTACTTTTGGAGGCCCAGAAAAATGTTGGGCTTTTAGTATCTATTTTGCTTCCAAAAAGCCTCAGAGAGCCACACTGCTTTTTTTCTATAGGTGGGCCTTTCTTTGTTTCAGTTACAGTGAAATTCATCCCTCATTTAGTTTACTTGCCTGGTGATGCTGCCAGGAAGGAGTGTGATAAATCTTATAAGGGAAGAGTGTCCCAGAGTGTGTCAAGATTTATGAGCACATACACTTGAGAAGCTAAGCACTGCTATTTAAGACTCTGGGAGAGGAAGCCATGAACTTGTGAAGATTAGTGGGGAAACCAGATGGAGTTGCGCTGAACTACTTGGGATTCATGGCTGCCAGAGGCCCATCATGCAATCATCAGCTGAAATCTAACAGTCAGCTTTAGCCTTCTTCAAGGGTAAGGTGTATTCTGTTAAACGAGGATAATAAATCAAAGGCAGAATTTGGGAGTCTTGTCTGAAAAGGAAGTTCACCTCAAGAGGAATGTGCTTGCATTTACAAAGGTTGTTGGGCTAGGAGAGAGGGGCAGACAAGAGTCTGAGGGTCCCTGCTTGATGAATTCAATAAGCCAGTTATGGGCTAACATTGATAGATTTTTTTGGATGTACTGCTGTCCCATATGTACTCATATCTCTGTTTTAGAGGACCACATTATATTTTGTTCCATTTCTGCTAGGTAAAATGAACTCCTTTGTGTTGTTATGCACCAATGAATTTTTTCCCTCTTTGCATCTCCAAAACAGAAAAAAAAGGATGAAATTTGTTCCTGTTCTGGGGTAGAGGCAGTGATGGCATAATGTTTTTTATGCTGTACTTTTTAATTGCAGCAGCTTGTCTAAGGGTATTTTAAATCATACACTGTTGAACAAAATGTTCTCGAGATTCTCTTCTGTTATGCTACTCTAAAACACTTTCTTGTAAGTCTGTTCATTTTCAAGGCCACAGGTTTATTTCATTTTGTTGCTTTTTTTTTTTTTGGTATTGTTCTTCATGTGTTCCTTATAGGTTGCAGGGAGTGTATCTGCTAAAATGGTTTTTAATTCTTTTAAACTTGCATATTTTACTTGTACAAATATGAGACTGAATTCCAAGGCCTTGTATTTAAGGGAAGTTGATTAAAACAAATAAGGATTTGCTAGACTAGGAAAATAGTTTTCTTTAAAGAAAAAAAAAAAAAACAGATCACAACAAAAGATAAACCCTCATCTTAATAACTTTTGTTCTTTTGAGCAGATGAAGAGGCATGGATGATTTACAACGACATAGGCATCTAGTATTCTGTGCCATTTGTGCCAAGCAACTCTTAGTACTTTAGAAGTAATTAATCTTGCTTTATATTGATAAAGGTATGAAGACATTTTGTCTCCTCATAGAGGAACTGACTGTGCTGACTAAACATTAACAGAATTGGTTTTATGTCTAAAAAACATTAAAAAAGCTCTGGAGGGCTTTTTGTTAGTGTTAATAAAAGTTGAGATTTTTTTGTACTCCAAGTAAATGAAAGCTTCAGCAAGTTCTGGCAAAATCTGTGTCCTTCCTGCTTTATCAGATGCTGTGGCAGTGGTTAGTGTGATTACTTGTGGTTTTAAAAAGTTGATAGATATCTGTAAATTATGTTAAAAAAGAATAAAATTTTGTTTTCATAAAGGACATTGAAGATACAGCTTAAAAATCGTTTAATGGTTTGTATTTGAAGAATAATCTGACAAAGACTCTAAATTGTTTTATCACTGGAGTACCCATATGAGTCAGATCTCATCAGTACAAGTATTAAAGAAACTGGATTAGAAGAGCCTTTACTTTCTTCATGGTACACGCCTGTGACTCAGTGCCTTTACGTAGTGCGTAGGATACTCTAAGCACATTCCCTAGGCTGTAGTTTTGTTTACCCAAAACTCTGTTTAGTTCTGTTTATTTCTCTGAAACAGTTTTTTGCATTGTCTTATTTTTTTAGGTCACCCCAGTGTATGAGGAGTGGACCACAATTGATTGGTACCAGTTTTTCTGCTTATGGGGGAAGCTGCCTGCCTCAATGAAACGTGTGGCTGAGCTGGTGGGGATTGAAGAAGGCTTTCTAGCTCGCTCTGTAAAGGGCAAAATCTCAGCCAAAACAGAGAAACAGCACAGACAAATGGCCATCCACAAAAGGTAGCCACAGAATATGGGTGTGACAGTGCAGAGGCTGTAATTAGAGGCTATAACATTTGTAATGCACAGGCTCTGTGTCTGTTTCCAGGAACTGGCTCTTTTTCTGAGTGAACTGATAGGTCAGAGAACCTGGACCCAGTCTGCTGTGGTTTGAGAACACTGGAGGCACAAGATGTTTGTGCTGATGTTTTTGAAAGCCATCCTCTCTGTTTCTTTTGTGTGCTATACTATAGTACAGTTCTGTCCTATGTATCACAGCACATTTTGCCATGTACTGTAATGTGCCCCAGATGACAATTTTATTTCTTAATGTACTTCATCAACAGGTTTTTCACCAGCCTTGCCCTTCTGGATTTAATCAGCGAGGTTCCTTTACTAGACATGACGAAGAAATATGGCTGTAGTCGTGGTCAGCTTCAATCCTTGCAGCAGTCTGCTGCCACTTATGCAGGCAAGTTGTCTGAGCAAAATACCCCAGGAGTCTTAGGCTAGTCTGTTTTTTTCTTTTTCTTGTCCTTCCAGATTTGGGGCTAAGATAGCCACAGTGTGGTACTGACAGCAAGCAGCCTTGTGAAACCACTTACAGATTTATAGCTTAACCTGTGGTTGCCCCTGCTGTGGAACCACAGAGTGTGCAGTGGGAAGGGGACCAGCTGAGGGGA
The DNA here is from genome assembly GCA_013400575.1 of Peucedramus taeniatus. NCBI lineage: Eukaryota > Metazoa > Chordata > Aves > Passeriformes > Fringillidae > Peucedramus > Peucedramus taeniatus. The sequence goes on along the minus strand of WBNO01021056.1, from coordinate 86,434 downwards.
ATCAGGCAGTGTGCAGGATGCTGAGGTCTGTGGAAATCAGCTGTGTACTGTGCAGGAATGTAGTTGGCTCAATACTAAGTATGGAAATCAGTGCAAGTCCCTTCTAAAGCTTTGTCTATGAGGAAAGAATACCTTTCAGCATTGAATAAAGTTTGGAGCCTCTAAGATGGGACATGGATTTCTTCTGAATGCAAAATTAATTGGCCAAAAGTATAAGGTTACAGTTTTCAGAAGAGAGTGAGTGGCTTCTGGGTCATTTATCACCAGATCACAGGAGGTCAGACAGCTGCTACCTTTAACTTCCCTAAGAAGGCTGTGTGGGAGTAGAAGTAACAGCCCACCAGTGACCAAGATATTTTTTTACTGTTGCCTAAATCCTTCATTACTCCATAAGTGGGTTTTCAGTTTTTAAGACAATTTTAGCTAGACTTATGAAACCCTCTGTGTAGGCTGCAGCATGAGTCAAAGCTCCAAAATGAAAAGGTCATGCCAACTGATGCAGAGTAGTTTAATTTAATTCTGGTAATATAAAAATTTTTTTTTAAACTTTTCAGTATAAATAACTTTGAAGCAGTTTCGTAATTCTGTATTTCCAGTGTTAATAGTTTTCACAGGAGTAATCTAGGAAGTAAAATGAACTATTGATATGACATAGAGTTAAGGTATATTATAAAAGTTGTATTCTATAATCACTATAAAATTAGTGAGGGATGCCATGTCTTTTAGTGGTTTTCATAGTCTGTAGATGCAATCTGTGAATAAGGAACTGTCTTTTCTGTGCTCTTTTCCTTTTCCCATGCACTGGGGACTGCAGTTGTAACCTTTATCTTAGGATTTGCTACCTCCTATGATGCTCTCAGTAACTGAAATCCTGCAGGCCAAGGTCTGCTTTTATGAGAGTCAGCCCTGGGTTTCCTCAAAGATATGTGGCTTCCCTTGATGACTCTCATCACTACTTTTTCTTTTGCCTTTTTTTTCCATCATGATTCTTTCACAGGACTCCATTTTCAGGATATGCATGTGCTTCAAACTTTCGATATTAGCATCTTTGAAAAAACTGTCATTCAGAATTTCTGCCTCACTGATTAACTAGTTAATTGCAGATTGAGTTCTGCAAGACTAGCTCCTACTCATAGTTGTAATAAACATGAATTAGTTTCTGTAAATAACGGGAAGGTGAGAAATGTAAAGTGAGTGCTGATTCAGATAGGGGGTGGGGAGCGAATCCAGCTCGGTAGAACTGGAGCTGGAGATCAGACATTAATGTAACTTTTGTGTTCCAGGAATGATAACAGTTTTCTGCAATCGACTGGGCTGGCACAACATGGAGTTGTTGCTCTCTCAGTTCCAGAGCCGCCTCACTTCTGGGGTGCACAGGGAGCTGTGTGAGCTGGTGCGAGTGTCTCTGCTGAATGCCCAGCGTGCCAGGACACTTTACAGCGCTGGCTTTGTAACCGTGGCTGATCTCGCTAAAGCCAATCCTGAGGAAGTGGCAGCTGCTTTGAAGAACTCAGTGCCCTTTAAAAGGTGAGAAATCAGTAAGTCCAGAAGTCAAGTAAAGGAGTTTTTAAGGTGAAGGGTTAGAGGATGAAACCTGCAATAAAATATGGTAACCCTTTGGAACTTTGTGTCAAATATTAGTTAGACATAACTTGTAGATCTCGCTAACTGATCACAGTCATTCCATGATTATTCTGAAATTATTAGAAGCATCTTGTATTTACAGAATAAGTTTTGGAGACGTAAATTTTCTTCTTATTCCTCTTTTCAATGCACTGTTTAGTCCTGGGTAAATTGTCAGTGCTTTCTGGGGAGTTTTTGCTGCCTCTAAAAGGCAGCTCTACCATATGTTCAAAGTAGTTGATGATTTATTACTGATTATCTTTTGGGATTCTCTTGTGATTTGTATGTTAGTGCAGTAACAAGTTTCCTTGATCAAGTACCGGTTGGACTGTGCCATGATACTTGTCTGGTTCATGCTCTTGAAGTTTCCTTACTTTGGAAGACAGTGCATGGAGGATCTTGTCCTAGTAGGGAACTGGGACTTGGTACATTTGACCACAGAAATCTGGCAATGCTTTTGGGGTATGCAGCCAGTAATATCTTTCATCAGCATCTATTCATATTTAGAAATAGTTATTTCCAATTAAAGTATTTCCCATCAAGTGCATTATATTTTAGGTAGAGTGCTTCTGTAAAGGACGCTGTGAAGATAGTTGAAATGGGAGCAGAAGAGAATAGTGCCAGCTCCTTGTGTTGTTTGTTACGTTCTGCATGGAGGTTTACATGTGTCTGTAACCTTCCCCACAGTGTTCGTAGGGCTGTGGATGAGGATGAGGAGTCAGCAGAGGAGCGTCGGGCCGTGCGCAGCATCTGGATGGCTGGAATGAAGGGCTTAACGGAAAGAGAAGCAGCCTCTGTCATTGTGGAGGAAGCCAGGAGACTTCTGCAGCAGGATTTGGCACTGCTGGGGGTGCAGTGGAACCCAGAGTTTTTTCTCAAGACTGATACCGCCTCTGTGATCAGCAGTGAGTCAGTACTGGAAGACAGACTGCATAGATCAGATGGAGAGGAGTCTGCTGAGTCTTCAAGGGTGTTAAGCAAAAGAGGGTGCAGAGCTCAGTACTGTAATGGCCTTGGTTCTCAGATTGGAAACTTATCAGGTATTAAAAAGGGATGTAAAAGGCAACTGAGCAGTAGCGCAGAAAGCTCTGTATTTGAGAGTGAAGTCCTGGGCAGGAAACAGGCTCGAGCAGAGGAAAGCAAGGATGATCTTGTGTACAGTGCGAGAAAACGGCCAAATATGTGCAGAGGAAATGAAAACAGAGAAGAAATTTCTCTGGTCAAAACCAAGATGGATTCCAGGACAGCAATCCAAGAGCACCTTACTGAACAAGGAAAAACACTAACATTGAGAGCAGAGTCTTTAGCCTCTAGATTGATTAAAAGCACCGATACACATTTAAATTGGACTAGGAACAAAAATGCCGCTTCAAAAGTGCAGGGGTCACTTCTTGAAGATTCAAATAAACTTAGCGTAAACATACAAAAGCTGCTTACTTCCCATACCACCATCTCTACAGATAATTCTGTTTCAAACCAAAATAATAAGGAATTTATGGAAACAGATTCTGTAACTCATAAAATCTCAAATTCTGTACAGATGGGGGAAGTTAACATTGGGAAGAAAGACAACATGGAAGGATTATTTACAGAGCCTACCACCACTAATGAAGGCATGCCTAAGGGGAGAGCAGGTTTTCAGGCACCTATTATGCTGAAGGGTACTCCACACACCAGTGTGGAGACACACAGCATTGTAGGAAGTAGAGGAATACCTGGTAGTGCTAGGACACAGAGAACTGACAAAACTGATGTTAAGCAGAATAAGATGAATAAAACTCAAACAGATGTGAGCTGTGCTGAGGTGAGGATTGATAAGCATTTTTGTCCTGGTGAAGAGAAAACCTGCAATATTCAGATTCAGAATGCTGGCACAAATGGGAGTGAAAAGCCCAATGGAATATTGTTACAAGCTGGAACAATGCAGAATGGCAACAGTCATCCTAAGGCTTTTCTGAAAGGGTCTTTAGTAAAATCCAGAGGTGTTTGCAATGCAGATGGTGTTCAGAATGATCCAGCCTCTCATCTGTTTTCTGACTCTAGAGACTTTGAAGACAGCATTCAGTTGGATACTCAAACTGAGATGATAATAAAACAGAAGGGAGCAGCTGGAATCACAGGACAGCAGGGGATACAAGGTTCAGAGCTGGCAGCTATACCACAGCAGGAAATAGCAGAAAAACAAAGCAGTTTATGGACTGAGAATGATAAAAGGCTGGCTACAGCAGTTAGGAAACTGAGCTTCCAAAGTCTTATCACAACAAATGACATTACAAAAAACACAACTCAGCACTGTAGTAATAAAGCTTTGGAGTCTGGAGGCCTTAATTTACAGCCTGTAGTGCAGGAAATAGAACCTGCACCTTGCCTTAAAGAAAGCGATTTCTCAATGACTGACTCACAGCTACGCAGTTTTCTACAAGATTACCATACCCAAAATTCAGTGAAAGGGGAGAGTGCGTCTGAAGACCTGAATAAAGCAACCTCCCATTTCGGTAGGGAACACATTGTACAAGTAGAATGTCACCCTGTTTCTGAAACAAGCCTAAATATGAGTGATAGTTTGCTGTTTGATGATAGCTTCAGTAATCTCAGTGACCTTTCAGCTGTTCACATCATGGAAGCTGATGGAAAGGACCCTGTGGCTTTGCTTCCTCCAGATGGTGTTTTGCAGAATCCACGGCCTGTTGAGAATAAATTTGATGTCAGTGACAATCAGAAAGAAGGTGAGAATCCTGCACAGTGTAACAATGTGTCTCTAGCATCCTCAGATGTAATAGCAGAAGTTTTAGACCATGGAAACTCCCCATCTTTTCTGAAAGATGTTCCTTCTACATTTCAAGGTCAGTCAGCATTAAGAAACTCAGTCATTTGTAACAATGACCCCAGACCAAAGGATTTAGTAGGAGATCAAAGTGAAAAGTTCCAGAGAAGCCACCAAGCTTTTGAGAAGAACCCCCATCCAGCAGTGTGGACTGAATGCTTGTTTGAACTAAGCCCAGGATTGCAGGATGTGTTGGACAAATGGCCTAGCCTCTCAGGCATTGAAACAGCTTCAGCAAGTTCCAGTTTGAAAGGAGAGTTAGTTGCTCCTATTGTTACTCAAGAGCCAGATCCAGTTTTTGAATCTGACTGTTGTGAGCCAGAGCCTTTGCCCACTTGCCAGGATTTAAAAAGCTCTTTCAAGGTTAAAGAAAACAAAATGGAAATCTTGGATCTTCAGAAAACAGATGGCATAACACATCAGCTCAAGGGAAGCAACAGAACATCCTGTCCTGCACCAGATAGTAATAATGGGTTTATTCCTCCAACACCTCCCAAAGAACTTTTTCTGAAATGTTCTGTTTCTCTCCCTGTGAAATCTGCAAGAAGGGGACAAGTCACCTGCAAGAAGGAAGGGCAGATGATTCAGCTACAGTGGAATAGTGAGGGCAATGCGGAGCAGCAGGTAAAAACATTCCAGGACAATCTTGAGTGTCTAGACCCAGCTGAGACAGATGAGGTAAAAGATGATTCCACTGTAGACCAAGGCTTTTCACTGCAGCTGTCTCAGGATGTTTTTCCATTTGTTCCCTTAAGTGCTGAAAGTTTCACTATTATTGATGTAGCAAGTGACAAAGCACTTTTCCAGACTTTTGTTTCAGAATGGAAGGAGAAAAGCAGGTTCTCCATCTCAGTGGCATGTGAAAGAACAAAGTGCCTTTTATCTTCCAAATCAACGATTGGTGGCAAATTCAAAAAAGGTCAGTTTCCTGTTCCAGTGCATTATTTTGTGAGCAGCATGTGAGCAGCACGTGTTATCTTCAGCTTGAAGCAGAGAGAGGAGGAAAGGATATGCAAAAAAGGAGGAAAATCACTGATATAACAGAATCATGGAATGTTTGGGGTTGGAAGGATCCTCTGGAGATTATCTAGTCCAACCCCCCTGCTAAAGCTGGTTCATGTAGAGCAGGGTGCATGGGATCACGTGCAGGCAGCTTTTGAATATCTTTAGGGAAGGAGATTCCACAACCTCTCTGGGCAATCTGCTCCAGTATTCTGTCACCCTCAAAGTAAATAAGGTTTTTTTCCTCCTGTTCAGATTCAACCACCCATAAGGAATCCCTTCCAAATTCTGGCCTTTTCTAGCAATCTCTTCAAGAGTTGAGATAGAAGGGTATTCCTTTCTTCCACTCTAAAAAGCATTTCACATTTGCCTGTCAAAAATCTATTTTGATAGTTAAGAAATGTTGCTGCTGTTGTTATGGTGATGTGACAGCAAAGAATCTAACTGCTTCATCTTGTCATTTTAAAGGAAGAATATGTTTAAAAAGCAGCAGCAAACTGCAGCATATGAGTCCTTCTGTGGGGGAAAAAAAAGAAGCAATATTGCAATAACCCAGAAACTGATCTGAATTTTGTATGTGCTTATATTGAACCAAGTTTACATTTTGAAAATATTTGAAAATAAGTAACATTGGTTCAGAGGCAGTCACAGAAGAATATTTATTTCTCTCACCTACCAACAAGCTGATAACACTTCATTACTATCACCAGTGACCTATCAAGGAAATGCTTGACACCAACTCTCCATCCTCTACCAACACACAGCTCCTCTGCTTTACTGAGACTTGATAATATTCAATTTTAGGCTCAACTGTATGTATTTGCATTTTCAGGATCCCAAATATTCTGTGTTTATGGATGCCATTTTATAATAGTAACTTAAAATTATTTCTTTAGTGAGTTCTCCTCAGTGGATGCAAGTTAAAGACGATGGATTTCCTGTCCAAGGATGCGAAGACATCTTGGTGGTTGGACTGGCAGTGTGTTGGGGTGGAAAAGATGCTTACTATATCTCTTTGCAGCAGATCCAAGACCAGACTGGTAAGTGAGCAGACTGGCTCTGCTGGGTTATTTGACACTGCATCTCAAAAAAGTTCCTTCAGCAGATAAGCTGCTTGGAAGTGCTCTGACTGTCCTGACCCCAGCTCACTTGTGGTGGAGTAATTGAGCAGTCTTAGGTGTTAAACACCCTTGGACAGGTTGCTGTGGATACATCTATAGTTCTGTGTAATAAGGCAGGTAATTGGCTCAGACACTGGACTGTGAGCATGCATATGGCTAAAACTTTTGCTCACTCCCAGGTTCTCTTTATCTAACTTGCTTTTCCTTTTCAATCTCTTCCAATTTTTGCTCTCCAGAACATATCTAGCACTCAAATGCTGAACATAGCCCAATCTGTGCTGTGACCTTGTGACTAGGGCTTGATTCCTGGCTATCCTTTTTTTGTTAGTGCAGACACGGCATATTGCTTTTGGGAGCCTAATCTAATTTGATAAAATATGTAATTGTGCTATAGATGTATTGTTTATTTATAGTTCAACTGTAGCTTTTGTGCTTAGGTGGTTGCATTCAAGATTTTTCTCTTGCCATTTTTACCATGTAATGGGTTAAAAGATGATTTTTGCTTGTATTTCCTGCCTTAGAAATCAGTCTGAGTTTGGCACCCCCACCTTTGGACCAAAGCCTATCAGTGACCGAAAGACTGAACCATCTGCAGCTGTACCTGCAGAAGAAGACCAAGACTGAGCGCTCACTTATCATGTATGACTTCATCCAGCACTACAAAACTCTGCTGATGGCTTGTGGCATCTCCTTGGAAGGAAGTTTTGAGGACCCAAAGGTTTGCAGGATTAAGAAATTTTGCTTGGGTGAAACTACTAGTTTAAACAAGAGTGAAAAGACAGGAGTACCTTCTGGTATTTCTGTTATTTCGGTATGAATCTGTCAGGAAGTTCAGTGAAATTTTCTTTCAGTGGGCAGTCTAGAACACTATTTTGAGGACATTTGCTTTGCTATGGATGTTCATGGTGCCTGCAAGAGAAACAAAGAGTTTCAGAGGTTAGCACATTATTATTTCATACCTTACTTGGCAGGGGAAATGAAGATGAATCTCTCCCCAGTCCCAGTGGACAGGACTTAACTTCTGCTTTGTTTCAGTAAGAAACCTGGGACTGAAATGTCACAATTGCTTCTGGTCAGGTTATTTCTTCTGATCGCAGAAGACTTCATAAGCATAAGATTTGCCCACTATGCATGCAGACCACTTTGTTATCCCTATTTTCTCAAAACAAAGTTTACGTGGAATTTCAAAAGGTTTGGATACCAGTTGTAACTCACGTGAAAGACTAGCTTGAGGTAAAAGCACCTTGTTGCTCATGATACAAAAAGCTCTGGGTGCACAGAAAATGCTGTTGATTTTTAAAGCTTGCTTTGCATATGGGCTGAACAGTGTCATGGCAATAATCAGCTCTACAGGAAAGTAGCTAAGGTGTTCAACACAAGAACAAACATAGATTTTTTCATACCAAGACATAGTTTTAGGATGAAATTGAAGAGTAGTAAAAGCATCTTTCCCTTCACTGTTCTGTGCAGTAGTCATACTCATGTTGGTTCATTTTAGTGATGCAATGAATATATGCATACACCCTCCCCTACTCCATATATACACATGTGAGATTTTACTTCTGCTTGTGTGGCAGAGGCAATGTAGAAATCTGTGCTTCATCCTGTTTTGACACAGGAAATTGAAATATGCATATAAATTAATTTGCTTTGAAGAGAGGAGTTTAAGCTCTACCAGGAATAAAATATCTCATGCAGAATTCTTGGTATTAGTCCTGTTCTGCAAAAGATAGGAGAGCTCAGCTTGGCTAATATTCTAGATCAATAGCAAGTTCTCATCTCTACAAAGTCATTTTTCAGCTTAAATATGTTTTGATCCTGATTTTCATATTTATTTCCTTTGAGTTAAGTTTTAATAAGTGAAAAGACACTTCAAGATGTGTTTATTTGACAGAGGATAAAGTTTTCAAAAGTACAGAAATAACTTTTCTTTTAGAAAGAAATAACTTTTCATTTGCACTCAAGAATTAAGCTCTTCATTGACTTAGGCCCTCCTGAAGGTTTTTACTGAAATGACCAAACAAATTATTGCAGTTTGTCTGCCAAATGAAGAAAAATAATATCCACTATAACCTCAAATTAACTCTTGACTGAATATTTGCATTTTATTATGACTAAAAGGTTGAAAAAAGTCTCATGAAGCTCTCCTTTTTAAGGTTGCATGTTGGCTGCTGGATTCTGGCTCCAAGGAACATACCCTTCACAGCATGGTGACCAACTTCCTCCCCAGTGAGCTGCCCCTCCTGGAAGGAGTGGGCACAGGCCACGGGTTGCAGAGCCTGGGGCTGAGTGCCAGCACAGACCAGTCTGGGCGGTACAGAGCAGCCATAGAGTCTGTGCTTATCTTCAATGTCATGGACCAACTCCACAAGGAACTAGAGAGGGAAAATCTGACAGGTAAAGAGACCTCCTCCACTTGGGGACAAAGATGGAGGGTAAATACAGCTGTGCTACCATGGGCTGAATGATCCATGCAGAAGAGAGGTGGTTTGGAAGTTCTTATCTAAATGTATTCTGTCAAAATGTTCATTTGTTAAAAGAAAAGAGGGAAATTCCCTTGGAAGCATATATATTCTGAAAAAAAAATATAATTCTTATATCCCAGATCTCTACCAGTTCCAGTGGTTAAGGCTGTAGCAGAGTCTATCTTAAGTCTCTAAATCAAGTAGATTTGTATCTCCCAGGTGAGTGCCCTGGCCGTTCTGAGGGACTTGTGGGTCTGTCTGTGATTTCTCATGAGCATTTTCAGAAGTTCTTGGATTTTCTTGTCAGAAGTAATTCCTAAAAGTCCTCAAATGTTTTCTGAAGGAGATTTCTTGCTCTTTGGCCTGCCCATATAGCATGATTTGTCATGTATGCATTGTGTCCATGAAACTTTTGTGATTCCATAGTGAATGATCCTGTACGTTTGCACTAATAATTGCTGTGAGCTTGTGCTGTTTTAAGAGGAGCCATTAAAAAAAAACCCAAAAGTATACTATTGGTGGTCATTATGATAGCTTCCCCTAAATTATATCCAGAGCCAAGGATTGTGGTCCAATCCTGCTGAAGCATTTTATTGCAAGTTTGCCACATCATTTATGATTGTTACAGTTGAACCTTAGAACATTTTAAAAAGATGTGGGTGGTGGAATTAATGTGTATCAAGTTAGAAAACCTTACATTAAGCATGTCTGCGGTTTATAAGAAGTTGATATACAGAGAGATGTATTTTTTAGAAAAAAAAATTTGACATAAGCTGCTTTCTTAAATAGTTTTGTGAGAGGATGTTCTGGAGCACTTCTTATTATGAAATATTTCTTATTCCAGAAACAAAAGTATTTAAGTGAAATCTACAGAGAAATATTTCAGTGTGTCAGAACGTTTCAGTATTTTCAAAACTGAAGATTCTCCTTTTTTTTTTTTTAATGAATGTGTTTATCTGCAGTTGATCTGTTTTATAAAAGATTTTCTTTGGTTTGCACTTACTACAGATGTATTTTCTAAAGTGGAGATGCCCACCCATTATTGCTTGGCTCTGCTGGAGCTGAATGGCATTGGTTTCAGCACAACAGTCTACGAAACCCAGAAACAGGTCATGCAGGCTAAACTGAGCCAGATTGAGACCAAGGCATATCAGCTGGCAGGGCACAGCTTCTCCTTGACCAGCCCTGATGACATTGCAGAGGTACATGAGGGTTGGGGTGGGAGGGGGAGAACTTCCCCAGAAGTTATCATCAAGAGGCTTTGGCTAAAATAAGAAAAGAAATTCTTAGTGGGAAGACGGCGTGAAGGAAATCCAAAATGCAAACCCAACTCTGCTGAGAGTTCATTTATTCTTACACTCATTATGAGCTTCCTGTCTGCAAGAGGCTGGGTCTCCCCTGCTTGTTACTGATCATTCTGGTTTTCTGCCAACTTTAGCAAAGGTAAAGAAGTGAAAATATGTATGTTGGAAATAAACACCAAGTGAAAATAAGCATGTGGTTTGTATAGGACCGTGGCTTCTCAGGGTGCATGACAAAATCTGCCATTTAAATGGTTTTTAGAGAATTTTGGATGAGTGGTACAGGACTGGAGAAGCTTTTTTGCAATGCCAGTGTCCCTCACATGAGATGTGATTTGGTGTCATGTAGTCTTGAGTCTAGGAAGAGTTGTACTGAAAAAGTTGCATTGTTACCCTTGCCCCTGTACAGGCATCAACGGGGAGGAAAAACTGCTTTAAAAGTTTTGAATCAACTATTGTCTGCTTTAAAGAACTGATATTTTTTAAAGTCTAAGAAACAGATTTCTATGTAAAATAGCAACGCTTTCCTTCCTGAAGATTTTCGCTTTTATTTTTTAATGCACATTACATGGAATAATTGAAATAGATTAAAATTGCTGTGCATGGTTTTCTCCCCCTTCTCTTTTTTTTCTCCATATACTATTTTCTCACTGAGGGGCTGTATTTCATATGGAAGTAGTCAAAATTTTCAAGCAGCTATCAGTAAAAGAAATACTACAGAAATATTCCTTCTTTGTTGCAAAAGTAGAAGCCTTGCTCAGTAACAGTAGTCTAAGTTAGAACTCCAGAAATAATGCTTGGCTTCATTTTCACTCTGCTTCGTGGAAAAGGGGAAGTAAAGTTTTGTCTGAAATGCTGTTTTCTGAGCTACAGAAGCTTGTACCTCATGTGGAAATTTATTACCAGTCATGCAAAGTACCTTGTATAAGTTAATGGAACTTTACCCTTCTAGTTTTGTGACAGTAAAACTTCTGTGCCATAAATGGGCTGGAGAAAAGCTTTCTGTTCCCTTCTGCCAGCTGTGAAATCAAAGACAATAGCTGCTAAGTAGTGTATAATGCTACATAGAAACATAAAGTGAAAATTAAGAACTGTATTCTCTCTGTCACCAAATGAGCATATACCTAATTTTCCAGTTTTTGGCAATTTGTTAGAAAAACTAGCTATTCTCTAAAAGGTATTTGTGACCACCTCTTTCTGTGCCATTCGTATTGTTCTGAAGCCTGCTCCCTGCTAAAACTTCTGTTTTTTTCACCAATGTTCTTCCCACTTTCAGTCATCTGAACATTACATTTTATTACAGCTGACTGTCAGTAATAACCTCACTTATTGGATAGAGTTAATTACCTTTTCTAAAAACATACCTCTGAACTTAGAGTGTTCAGAAAATGAGATTTTAAATTGCATTTCATAGTTAATTAAAATGAGGAAGAATGACTTTGATAGCTGGGATCTTTAATCAGCTTTTTAACTACCTGAAGCATTTGTACTATCTTTTGGCTGGAACAAGCTGTTTAAGTGCTCGGTTGCTTTTGTTTTCTCCTGGGAGCAGCGTGCAGAAACTGATTTGAAATGCTGGCCTCTTTCAGGTGTTGTTCCTGGAGCTGAAATTACCACAAATTGGACATGTGAAAGTCCAAGGGAACAAGAAAACCCTGGGTTACACCAGAAGAGCAACTGCTAAAGGAAACAGGGTCAGGCTAAGCAAGCAGTTCAGTACAACCAAGGTACAGTAAAATCTGTTTCTAGTCTGAAAGTAAATTTTAATTGCCTTTTGCTCCTCCAGTTACCACTGAAAATTCAAACTGGGTTCTACCTTCTCTGTTAGCAGAGTTAATGACTCCTACTCTCCTAAAGCTTGAGTGCAGTGAGGACATGCCTATAAATAGCAGGCTTCAATAACAGTAAATCAGGCAGAATTTGATTTCCCAAATCACATGTAAGACCAAAATAGCACAATAATTTTGTAAAGCCAATAGGAGAAGAATTTTTCCACATCAGCTTGAAAGATACTTAAATACCATGTCAACTAAATACAATATTTTATCTTCCTGCTACTATCAAATCTGTATTTTTTGCTTCAGAGAATTTGTCTTCAGAATGGCTAATCTGATGGCTTATCAAATTTAGTATATCAGAAGCTTGTATAATGTGAAGGCTATTGACATTCTTGCCAGTTGATAAATATTGTTGACCTGCATTAATACCAGATGCTGCAGGCTAATGTGTGTTCTTGCCAGACAAGTGAAATTAGCAGATATATATGTTCCTGTTTTCAGGACTCATTAATCTGTGTTGTTTTCTTAGTTTCCCCTTGTTCAGTGTAGTCTGTACTCGGAAGACAAGTATTGATTTCTGGAACTCAAGTGGCAGTGAAGACATTGGGTGCAGTGGTGGTGGCAGAGCAGGGAGCAAGAAGCAAAAGGAGGATTTCCTCCTCTTGTGATGTGGAGGGATGAGGCTGCAGCTGCCTGTGGCACACACACACACAAAAGTTATTTTGAGAAATGTTTGCATGCCACTGTCTTTTGAAATTCTTGTTAGTCCCTTCATATTTCTCATTAAATGGAAATTATTTGATTGCTAGTGATCAGCATTCTCTTTCAAGGAGCGTGGTCAAGGGCTTCACTTGGTGTTCCTAGTGTACAGATAGGAGAGAGCAGGGAGAAAAATATGCAAGAAGATGGAGGAGAAGCATTAATGCTGGACAAGAGGAGACAACGTAGGGGACCTATGGCAAGTGATGCTTTATTTAATCATTTAAAATGGTTTGTTGGTTGGTGCAGATTAAGAGTGATGACAAGGGTGCAGAAGTCCAAAGAGAAGTGATTGTCTTCTCATGGGTAATAAAACTGCAGCTGTGTCAGGTTATGCTTTGGTGACCCTGGTGTAGGTGGTGTAAGTGGAGAGGATATCAATTTAATTTTAAGGCAGTGACACTGGAAGCTCACTGGGGGTGAAAAAGTCACTTTTTCTTGCAGAACTGCGAAAACTTTATAAATAAAGTTTTAAAGTTGATTAGTTGTGCCCTTTTCTTCCCACAAGGATGTTTTGGAGAAATTAAAGCCACTTCACCCACTGCCAGGGCTGATATTGGAATGGAGGAGGATCAACAACGCCATTACTAACGTGGTGTTTCCACTACAGAGGGAGAAGCGTTTGAATTCTGCACTGGGAATGGAAAGGATATATCCAATTTCACAGACTCACACAGCTACAGGTGAACAAATGTGTGCAAATGCCTCAGTTCTTACTGGCCTTTTGTCTTTTTGTATGTGTGTGCATTTTTTCTTAGAGGAAAAGATAGGAAATCAAGCCTGTGCTCTGCTTCAACCAAACAAAGATACTGGTACATCCATTTGACATACATCTGCCTCAAAAAAACAGATGTGTTTAAAATAGCTTTTGTGTTTACTGAGCAGTATTATTCATTTCTTGCACATATTATCATGTAAATCTCTGTCTCCAGAAAAGGTTATTAGTGATACAGGAACGGGAAACCATCACAAGCCCATTAAACACAAATTACTTTTCCTTTATGAACATTTTTTCAGTGGTTGTGACCTCTCACTCTCCTGCCCATTGTATTTTGGAGATGCAGTGTGTGCAGCTGTATTGAGTTAGAGAGACTCCTTTTGGACCTTTCCTTAGTTCTGCCCCATCTTCCTTTCAGGTCGAGTAACCTTCACAGACCCAAATATCCAGAACGTGCCAAGAGATTTTGAGATTGAAATGCCAACTGTGGTTGAAGAAAGCCCGCCCTCCCAAGCCCACAGAAATGTTAATTCTTGTGCTGCATTGTGGGGCAGGTAGGAGGATCTTGACAAAGCTGCTGTCTAATCTTAATGTGGTTGGGTTGTCAAATTTCTCTTTTCTGCCTTCACCTGTGGCTGCTGTTGTGTCAGTGTGACTTGTTATTCAGTGTTTCTCTTACAGGGGAATAAAAACCTAAAAATCAATGATACATGAAAGACATAATAATACTAACAGCATATGGTTTCTTGTAGCTATTTGCTTTCTTTTTGACATTCTTTATGAAACCCTTCAGTGAGATTAGCATTACGTTCCCAGCTGTTGGATGGAAAGCCTGAGTGTGAAAATAACCAGACTGAAGTTAGGATCTGGTTTGACTTGCTAAGAACTACTCTGAAAGAGAATAGAATATTGTGGAAGAAGCAGAAGAAAATTAATTTGTTTTATGCTGTGCAGCTCCCTTTGTAAGGGAACAGGGTGAACATACTTTTCATTCTTTGTAAATAATTTCATTTACAGTAACTACTAGGTAGCAGAGGAAGATTTCTAAATTTGGTTTCCCTTAATCAAATACCCTGTTTTCTATGATTCTGCTTTGACAGCATTACATGCCAATGCCTAAACAGTTGTGTGGAAGTCTAGTGAAACACCAATTTTTTAGCATCTATCTTGTGAGCTTTGAGGCTTCCTACTTGGCGGTACTTTTCTGCCCTTTCAGTTTCTCTTTCCATTCAGGTTCTTGTCTCAGTTGTGTCACCTGAGTGACTTTCCTAAGCTTTTTTCCCAACAGCAAGATGTGAGAAATTTGAGAAGGTTTTTGCTTCTTCTGTCTTGTGCCCCCTACCACCATGTGTTTAACACCCTTGTGCCTTGGGAAAATAATAAGAAGAGAACTCAGGAGTAGAAGGATCTTGTTAATCTCCATCTCAGAAGAACCAGGCATAGCCATGGAGGCAGGAATGTCATTCTGAGATAAAACTGTGGCAGTGCTCAGGCTTTTCAGCAGCTCAGCAGCTTTTCAGGATGGCTGGGGAGTGTGCTGGTTTCTTGAGAGTCTTCCCTGTAAAGAAGAGCCCATCAAAGGATTGGAGTGCCTGGCAGACTCTGAGAGCTCTGTTTCTCAGGCTGACTTTTCCTACATTTTCCTACATTCCTTAGTTAAGCAGCCACTGTGTTAGGAAGATGGGCAATCCAAAAGGCAAAGAAATGACTGCTGGCACAAAAGAAATTGCCATCCAGCCAAGTCTGATTGGCCTTCCAAACTTTGGTCCAAACTGTCTATTATCTTACTAACTACTATTGCTACTCTTTCTTCCTGTTGTAAGAAGCTTCTGACCAAAGGAGTGTAGCTAAATTAGGTCATGGTATAAAGCCCTTGCACATTTAACTAAACTGAGAACCTATGCTGAACAGTGTGATTTTCTGCAGTAGCCAGACATGCAATTGTCCCTCACCTCTATTTCTTTTGAAAATTTATTTCTGTGATTTTTGTGCATTCATCTCATCGATCCCTACCATGCCTGAAAATCCAATATTTAAGACGAAAAGGAAGTGCACAAGGGAGAACACAAGTTCTTTTTTGTGCTCTGCTGAAACTAGTTTTGATCTCAGAGATACCTTTTCATTTTGATAAAGATTTTGCTCAGATCCCTGATCCAGAAATCAAGGACTTAAAAAGGCTTTTTGCCTTCCAGTGAAGAGCCCATTGGACTGTCTGGTAGACTGGTGCTGAAGGGAGAATGTGATGTGAATGGTGTCACAGCTGTGCACTGTTCAGTGGATGTGCTCATGGATGCAATTCCATCTGCAGCTAATGGCTTGGTGGGACAGGAGACCTAAGCAAGCCCTGAGAGGACGCAGAGCACGTGTGTGACTCTGTAAACTTTAGGCCTCTGAGAAAAGAAAATTGAGCGGCTTAGGAGCACTTTTTCCCTTAGTCTTTAGGGAGAAAACGTGTAGTGTGTTACAAGCACCTCTTCTGCAACTTCTGCTCTGTTTTTACAGGCTTATTTGTGAACATGTGTGCATGTGCAGTAATGGGGATGATGTTGGGGGGGGGATTTTTCTGCCTCTGGGTTAGTGTATGCATTCTGCAGAGGAGAATGATGTTGAGAGACTTGGCACTCAAGGTGAAGTGTTGAATTTTTAGGATTCCTGTGATTCTGTTGTCTTTCTGGAATAAGCTCATCACAGATCTGGGGCCATTCGTCTTAACTGTTTTAGAGTGGAATTATCCAATCTGAACTGAATCCTGAATGTACTAGGAAGATTTATCCCTAAATCTTTTTGGAATCAATAAATCCCTCTCAGATGTTTAGTTGGTCTCTGTCCAGTTCCTCCATGGTCAAATTTTGGTATGGATTGTCCAGAAAAATGGAGTAGAGGCCAGTGTCTCACATGTTTTCACAAATCCGTTGTGGTAAAAATGATTACGCATCTCTTAGTATTTTAGAAATTGCTGAAGGGCAGTAATTTTTTTTCTCCACAGATGCAGAAAGCATTCCAGTATTTTGACTAATGGGCTAAAGGGTCAAGCTGCAAACAGATCTGAAGAAAGAGGAATACCATTTTCTGTTAGCATGAGGCATGCTTTTGTTCCTTTTCCAGGTAATGCCCAGGTCCTGCTCTGGAATTGCTAAGTATACGGTTAGCAAAAAATCCTAGATATAATGAAGGTTTAAGAATTGATAACAGTATATATGTGTCTGAACAGCCTACTTGGAAAACTAGTGTAGTAGTTAGCATGCCTTCAAAATTATTCACACGACTGTAAAAGAGAGAATTTCAGTTGGATAAAGTATTCAAATGATATCATTCTCATGTTCACACTTTTATTCTCCCTTTAAGAATACCTGGTTTTTAAAGAGGTAGCTAAGGCAACTCTTAATACACAAATTGCGCTCTACCTAGTGTTCTTTCTATCCAAATGTCTGTTCTCACATTGCCTGCTCTTAGACACCTGGACAGATACTTGTTTATATGGTTTTGATGGATTCTAAATGTGACTTGATGTAAAGCATGCAGGCCTGACCATTGGGGAAACAGGCAAGAATTTGTCTTGATAGAAATTGCGGTGGAAAACCCTCAGAGCAGAAGATAAAGAATGGGTTCAGTCCTTCTTGCTGGCAAGTTGGATGGAATATTGGAGTAATTTATGAAATAATGCTTTCTGATAACTTCTTGACTTCAGGTGGCTTAATCTTGGCTGCTGATTACTCTCAGCTGGAGCTGAGGATCCTTGCTCATCTGTCTTGTGACTGTCGCCTTATTCAAGCCTTGAATGGTGGTATCGATGTCTTTAGGAGCATCGCAGCAGAATGGAAAATGATTGATCCCGAAGCTGTTGGAGACAGGACCAGACAACAAGCTAAGCAGGTAATTTTAGGAAAAAAGTTCAATAGCAGCTTTCTGGGCAGGAAGGTTCAGTGTTCAACACACTGTAGTATGTTTTTCTGTTTGAGTTTGGCCATGATCATTCTGTAGTTGCTTTGTCCGTCCTCCCACTCTCAGTACGCTGCAACTGGAGCTGTTGGGTTTTTTTGGGGGGGATGAGGGTGGAGAAAAGCAGCATGAATGGCTTGGACTCAGAGGGGGGCTCTCTTCTTGAATATTTGCCCTTGTTTCCATACACTTGTCTTCCACTGGATCACATTTTGTTTTGGCTCTGCTTTCTCTGCGTGGCTGACCAAACGGTTGCGACTCTTCACCCTTTTCTCTGGTAGATCTGCTATGGAATCATCTATGGGATAGGAGCAAAATCTTTAGGCGAGCAAATGGGGATTGAGGAAAATGAAGCTGCCAATTACATTGAATCCTTCAAATCGAGATACACAGGTTTGGATATGGCTGTTTGGGAGCTGGG
Source organism: Peucedramus taeniatus (assembly GCA_013400575.1). NCBI lineage: Eukaryota > Metazoa > Chordata > Aves > Passeriformes > Fringillidae > Peucedramus > Peucedramus taeniatus. The sequence continues at coordinate 68,483 of WBNO01021056.1, read as the reverse complement.
TGGTGGTGGTGGTGGTTGTTGTTTTTAATCCCTTCTCTCCATGTCTCTTCAAATCCTAAATTTGTCTCAACTTACCTCTTGTATCTCTTGAAAATGCTTTTCATTTTGAAAATGTCCAGTGCATGAATGCAGCAGTTTGATACTCTGTAATGTTTTACTCTACTCTGGTTTTATTCACCTTTAGGACTTTGTTCTTTACTTATTACAATATTTTTTTTTTATTTTAATTAATTAATAAGCCCTGAGGAGTCATTTTAAAGCTCATAAGTTTCTGAATGAGAAACATGCTTTTCCTTATTAAAACACACAGCTTCAAATGATATGCTGTGACAAGTTTAGATCATGCTTCTTACAATTTTTAAATATAACAATTTCTTTCTTCCTCTTTTGTCTTCTGCTTTCATGGAGTTTTAAACTGTTATACACATTACCCTTTAATTTTTATCCAGCTGCTCAGAGTAGCTCTCCTCTGTTTTATATAAAGACATGGTTGTGTTTCTAAGAAGCATGTTAATTTTTGTGAAAACTGTAGAGAGAATAGAGCTGCAATTAGAAAAAGAATGGAGGGCAAATGGGACAAGAAGCAGCTAGCTCTAATCATATGACTTGAAAATGAGCTGGAAGATTATGTTCTGAAGATTTAGGGTTTGTTTCTTCCTAAAGAAACAAACCCTAAATCGTCACAACATAATGTAGACAGATGCAGAGAAATGGTTTCCTGTTAGATTCTGTTTAGTCTCCATTAATTTTTGAATAGTCTCTCCTTCATGACCATTAGGAATGACTTCCTGCCTCCTCTCTCTCAGTACATGCGTTTGCATACAAACTGCAGTGTGCCTTATATTGGAACTTCGCTTCTCATGGGGTTTCACTTGATAGGAGTTGCCAGGCTGACTGCCGAATTACATACCTAATGAATTGACTTAGGCTGTCAGTCCTGATTTTGAATAGGTCCTTTTACATTTTACATTTTCTAAACATGGAAAGAAACTGTCTGACATTAACTTTTCCCAATTTAGTACAGTTGTTACCTGAACTGGCAGTGCAAGTTCACTCTTCCTTGTCTCTTTCTTTGACCTAAGTTTCTTTTTAACACTCTTGGTGGATTTGCTCCTTCTCTTGCAAAGTGCAGGTGGGTGTTTCTCTTTCATCCTAGAATCTGAAGGGACACAGCCTGAAGTCAGGCAGCCTGAGGCATCAAGGGCTCTGGCTTCTGCTTTCAATTTACTCCCTCCCTACTACTTGTCTTTCCAATGCTGGTCCAGGTTCTGACTTCTCCATTATCAATAATTCACATGTGACCCTCTGTGCCTGGGCACTGGGCAGGATGGACTTTCCACCTCCTTGTGCACAGCCAGATGTCCTGACACTGTGCCATCTCTTCCACCTCAAAAGTCTTAATAGGTTTTGCAGCAGAGGTGAATGTGTGATGGTGTGCTTTTGTCCACTGATGGGATCTGGGAAACTTAAAGGATTGCCTCTGTGCTACTTGGCTTCCCCAGACTGCTTTCAGTGACCCCACTGAGAAGTCAGTACAGAACATCAGCTCTATTACAGAAAACTTTCTCTCTCCTTTCACAGGGGTTCAGAAATTCTTGAGGGAGACAGTGAGGAGCTGCAGGAGGGATGGATTTGTGCAGACCATCCTGGGGAGACGGCGCTACCTGCCAGCTATCAAAGATCCCAATCCCTACCGTAAAGCTCATGTATGTTGAGTGCTGTGCCTTTTTTAAATTCTTGTTTTGGTTTTATTTCTAAAATGCCAGATTTCTTTGCGCAGCCATGTCTACAGTTTTACAAGGTTTTTGAGCCATCTTAGTAATGACCTTCCACTCCTTGCTTAGTTCATTGTTCCCTCAGTCGTTCTCTGAATAACAGAACTTTTGTCATGGCCTGTTTGACGTAAATCTTCTGTGACTGGGTGTGCAGCTGTCGTCACTGTGCTAACCTCACTTCAGACCTCCCACACTGGAGCTGGAATGAGTAATTTATTGGAATCGATGGACATGATTTTAAAAAGCCTCCACAAAGGGGTACACTCTTCAGGCTGAGTTGCTCCCACTCAGCAGCCTTTCTATGTTACATGCTGTCAGCACTTGAACAAGAAAGGGCATTGAAGACCTATATTTTTGGGTATTTATTCCTTTTCTTATTTTCCCTGAAAGGAAAATTGCTTCAACTTCTTAGATAAATATTTACTTAGTATACACCTTTGCACTAGAATAATATTTTTTCCCTGGTCATTTTGGACACTTCTGCCATAGACTCTACTTCACTAAGAGTAAATTGACTCCCTAGGGAGGTGTTTCTGTGGGGAGGAAGCATTATACTTTTCAGTAGGAAGCTGGATCAGGTTGTGTGGAATTAAAGACTAGAGTAGAAGAGGGAGGAAGTGGGGGAGTTTGTACTCCAAACAGTTGACAGGGAAACAAGGAGGCTTTCAAAAAACTTCTGAAAATAATGGACAACTTGATCTGAAAAGTACTTCAGCAGGAAGCTTTGTAGATGCAACTTGTGCTCAAATTTGATTTAGTCTTTAAAATCATATTAAAGACCAGTTAATGAATTATCTTCACTTTCATTTCAGGATCCTTGTAATTCTTTGCACATGTTTCAGCTCTAAACAAAGAAAGAAGAAGGTTTGAATACAGTTTTCTTGTCTGAGGAATGGATTAGTAGAGAAGTTGCTTGTGTTGAAAAAAATGGTGGTCTGGTGTGTTTGTGCACAGCTGTAGTGCTCTGGCAGTCAGGATTTAGCATGGCAGACCAGATTGTTAGTCCATGAAGTCCAGTTTCTTGCCTTTGGTTGTCCATCCTTATGGCTTTGAAGATTGGCAGAAGTGTCTTGTGGTGCTTGGATTAACTGAGATTAACTGAGATTTTTCCTCTCCCCTTGAAACTGTTACCATGGGTATAGGCATCTCCTTCTGGACTGTGACTCTTGCAGGTTATTATTCTTGATATTCATTAATTTTTAATTTGTGGAATTTTGTCAGGTGCCTGTAGAAATTTTGTGTCTGAAGCTAGTCTATAATGTGTCTTTACCTCAGGCACATAGAACGAACTCTTTAAAACTCTTTATCTGGAATTTTTATGCTGTGTATATTTTGCCATGTACTTATTATTTTAATTAGATACATGTGACATGTTGGATTTGATTTTTTGGGGGTGAGTTCTGAGAACAACTATCTGTGTTCAGGCAGAGCGCCAGGCTGTGAATACAACTGTTCAGGGATCTGCTGCAGATATTGTCAAAACAGCCACTGTGAATATTCAGAGACGCCTGGAAGCTTTCTCCTCTGTGATCAAGTCCCATGGACATCTGGAGACCTCCTTCCAGAGAGATAAAACTGGTATGGCTGCCTCTTCTTTGCGCACTGGAGCAAGATTTTCAGTGTTACTAATGTTAATTTAAAAAAAAAAAAGCCTGAAAAAAAAGGTAATGCCTTTGGGCCTAGAGGTGGGAGAAGTTTTATTTCCTGACAGTGGTAAGTCTGTGTTTAAGGGGCAAAAAAAGTCATCAGGAAGGAGGAAGAATGTCTGCTCAGCAAACTAAAGCAAATGTGACCAGAACAGAAACTCCAGTTACCTCAGAGCAGACCTTGCAAAGGTTGGCAGTGAGAGCTCATGTGTGATGTGGTCTGTGATGCCACCACGGAATTGTTCAGAAGTAGGAAGGAGGAGCTGAGCAGACACTCTGGCTTCAGAGGCAGTGAAAAAATTGAGTGGGCTGACTTCTGGTTCCAAAAATACTTTTTTTTTGTCAGAATTAAGTCTGGAAATTGTTGGCTGGAATTGGGTGTACAGAGACTTTGCAAGTGTATTATGTGAAGCACTTAGCAGCATAAGTTTTTTTCTGGCTGCAGATAGCAAAGTTGTGCTGGGGTGCTCATTCCCAGAGGAATGCCACAAGACTTATTTAGCTTAATTTAGATGGTGTTTTGTTCATCAGGTGTGTTTTAGAAAGACTACTTAAGAAATGGAGAGCTGTATTTCTTTGATAGTTCTTATGCTTCAATTGAAACATGAAGCTGTTTTAATGTGAAGAGTCTGGTTTGGAAACTAAATAATGAATTGCCAAATCTCTAAAAATGTGTCAGGGAGTTTATTTTGGAGAGAACAGATTCAGAGGTCATCTAAAAGTAGGAGGAATGTGCTTGGCAGGGCTTCCCACCCCTCCTAGGAGCAGAAGCTACTGACCTTTGGCCATTGTCATTTTAGGGAGGTGAGTAGATGCATTTGTGACAGTTTTCCCCTGCTTTGATACTGAGTGTTTCAAGAACTGGAAGGAATTTTTTTTCAGCAAGTCAGAGATGCCTGTGCCATCAGAGAAGCATCCTGCATCATGTGGCTGCTTCAGTGTGAGGCTTGTGTGAGCAACTGATGATGGCTTGAAACCCTTTCTGTGAACTGAAGTCCTCCTGTTAGCTAACCTGAGAAATAAATAACTTTTGAGTCTCTGTGTGTGAGGTTGTGTTTGTTTATTTTAAAACACCAACAGCTTTTATCATAGAAGGATTTGTTTTATTTTTTGTCAGGGAAGGCCCACCAGGATCTTAGTTTTGTCAGCTGCTTACTTGTTCATTCAATAACTGCTCTTTTCTTCTTTCTTCAGTTCTACTCAGGAGCTACACTTTCAGAAACTGCATTTTGCAGGAGGCTGACTGCTTTCTTAAACTAGCCATTAAAGTGTTTGTGGAAGAAAAGCAGAATCCTAATTCATTGCCAGAGAGAATGTTGTAAATCAGCTTCTGATTAAACTTCGCACAATTTTGTTTAAAATTTACTTTCAAAACAGATGATTCAGGAGACACAACTGTCTCTTGCTTCTGTTCTGATTCATGTCTTTGTAATGTAAAGCTGAAATGTGTATATCTAAAATACTTTTCATTAACATTTTTTCCCTCAGTAGCTGTACAAATATTGATACAATAGCCATGATTTGTGTTTTTTTCTGTAGGCATGGGCTTTTTAATTTTCAAGGTCCTCACGTTCTTTTTCTCAGCATTAGGAATGTGCAAAGGTTTTTGATACAAGAAACATGCTTTTGTGTGATGGTGCCTAACAAACCCTGCTCTTCGCCTGTGTAGGAAGGCTGTTGAGGAGGAGAAACACAGGGATGTTACATCCCATCAGAGGAGGCTTCTTCATCCTCCAGCTGCACGATGAGCTCCTCTATGAAGTTGCAGAGGACGATGTCACCCAGGTACAGCCCTGCAGTTCCTCTTTCAGCTCTGCTACATTACTGTATTTCAAAACAAGCCTTGCTTCTAGGAGCTCACATTCTCTTCCCTGGATCCCCCCCTCCCTGTGTGCTGAAAGGGCTGTGAAAACAAAGTTCAGTTAGATGAAAAAAAAAAACATGTTGGCATGCTTGATCTCTTGATTTTTGGATTCAAGCCATCCCCATGGCTGAAGTTCATTTTCAGTGTGTGTTTCGTTGCTTGTAACAACAGTTCATGCAACTTCTCTGTGAGGCTTGCTGAGTGAAGTGGCTTAGTATTGTTGACAGGTGTAGGGGGAAGTGTTTTCTCATCTAGAGGTATTTTTGCCTCCCTGCTTATGCTCTGTGCCTAACTCAGAACGTGCATTATAACAGCTGTGGTTTGTGCAGGGAAAGGAGGATTCTGTGCTTTTGGTACTCGTTTCCTCATTCCCTACCTACTTGTCTTCCAGGTAGGAGCATTGTGGTGCTGGTTGGCACAAGGAATGTGCTCTGTTGCTTTCAAGTGCCCTTAATGTCTGTGTGTGTGCTCTTCTTCCCTGAAGGCCCTCCTGGGCCTGGGCACAGGGGAGTTTCTCAGGGGCAGGTGTTTGAGCTGGGTGTTGGCAGCTCAGTGTTGCCCAAGTCCTGAGCACAAGCACAGGGAGGCTCCCAGGCCGTGCTTCCATATCTTGGGGTATCTTTCTTCCTCTTCTGCACAGGCACATTGCTGATGACAAAACTCCTAGCCTAACAGAGCTTTCAGCACTGCTGACTGGCCCCAGCATGCATGTCTCTTTTAATAAATATGTGCTAATAAAAATATGAAGAATGTGAGTATATCTATTAATAATAGCGATATATTCACGTAAATAAAAACAAAAGGTTTGATATTTTTCTCTTGACTCTCAGCTTGAGCTTTTTCTAATTTTGCCAGCTTTGTTCAGACATCTGCTGCTTCAATCTAAGCAGGCTGGTTTTGAGACAGAAAGGCTTCTAATATTCTTCCTGTAGAAGACTGAAATCCCCTGAGTATAGGCTTTAACATCTTTAGGTACTGACTCCAGTTTATCATGGTTTTCCCAGGAGAACTGGAGACAAGTGAATGGATTTGCTTATTTTTTTATTGTATTCTATTTATTTCATTAACTACCTCAACTTCAAGAGCAATTATTACCAGCTTTCCTAACTCCCTTCAGATGTGTTTCTCCGTAGATTTTTCTGGGCAGTTGCTTAAACCAGCAACTGTCTGCCCTGCAGCACAGCTGCTGTCCCTGGTTCTGGGTGCAGCAGCCCTAATCAGATGTTCTTTGCTGGTGCCATGTGCTGGACTTGAGACCATCCTCAGAGAATCTCCTTCTGTATGGTTCATGTTTGTTTTGATCTGCTGAGCCCCAGAATTGATCAAGGCTGGAGCGGTTTGAATAGAGTGGAAAATTGATTTGTGTGTCATGCAAGCAACATTTTCTGTGTTCCAGAATTTCATTTCCTTGTTTTCTCACAGCAGCATGCCTTGCTTCGGCCCCGTTCAGTTTTTAATCTCTGATAACCCCATTTTTTTTCCTGCCCAGGCAGTTATTTTTCATCCTATTTTTGAACAGTAGATTATTTCTGTCCTAATTCTCTACCCTGCTTCTTTCTACTCTGTACTTGTCTGTGCTGAATTGCATCCTATTTCAAAGCACTTTTCTAGGTTATCAAGATCATTTTGAAATGCAGTGTGTAGGGGCCTAGGGGTTTGGAAGACAGATCTTCCCCTAGTTCTTCATGCTGTTGTAAAGTCTTGTCCTCTGATCTCCTCAAATCCCCTTCTCCATTCCCAGCAAAAAACGAGGGAGGAATTTCTATGGTGACTACCTGTGAGGAAATGATGAAAGCACATGGAAGGGTCAGACAGCTTGAATAGTTCCTCTGCTGCCAGGGTGGCTTCTAGCTGAGCTGAGGAATCAACATAACTTCAAAGCCTCTTTTCACTCTGTTGTGGAAAGGTTCTTGGGATGGGTGTGGATTGAAAAATTCATTCAAATAAGCAATCCAGGACAGGCTGGATTCTGCATAGGTCTTGTGGGGAGGAAAGGATGTACCTTTGTCCAGGGCAGGTTTTTAGAGTCAGGAGAAAAAAAAAATCCAGTCTCTTGTAATCCAAACAGCTGCAGAAGGAAATAATTTCTGGTCTCCTGACCACGTATAGAAATGAATGTTTTCTTAGGAATACTTTTGGAGAGCAGAGAACAATTACCTCATCTGTTTACTAGAGGGCAGGAGTTGCCTTAACTAAATAGTGAGGGGGAACCTGGGCATTATTTGTAGCACCCACATGGAATGTGACCTGCTTTCCCAGAGGTTTATAATTTGTGTTTCACAGAGTGCTTTTCAAGCTGGTGCAACAAGGAGGAGCCACCGTTCTTTGCTTCTGGCAAATTTGTTTTGTGTCTTGTTTTCAGTACATTGAAGTTTTCAGAACAGACTCCACAAAACACTTAAGAGTTGTGCAGCTGAGTGAAAGATGAGACTCTTCAGGACTCTCAGGTGTTTAACAGAAAGTTAATCTTGGCCCCTTTTTTGAGTAGTCTTAAACACTGCAGAACCAGTCATTGCTCTGTGCTGCATAAAATTGCACTGGCTTTATACAGTTTCTCCATTCATAAGTACTAATCCTAATAAGGATGTGGTTGCATTCCCATCAGTGGTAAGTCAGTGCAAATAAATGGATAGGATTCCAGCTGTCTGCCCCAGCTACTGACTGAAACCCAGAGCACTGAAGCTGTGTGTGTGTCTGATGCCTGTGTCTGATGCCTGATGTTTTCTTCTAGGTTGCTCAGATCATGAAACATGAGATGGAAAATGCCATCAAACTCTCAGTGAAACTGAATGTTAAAGTGAAAATTGGCCCCAGCTGGGGAGACCTGCAGGACCTGGAGCTGTGACACTGCTGTGTGACTTTCCCATGTGTGGGGAGGCAGCAGGCACCATGGACTGGGCAGGGTGAAGGCCTGGGATCACACCTGCTGGCAGTGTGATCCTCCTGTGCTCTGCTTCCACTGGCAAGGTACCAACCTGCCTTCTGAAATGTGTGGTGGAAGCTGCTATGAACTCACCAAGCCAAACCATCCAGAGCTCAGTCAGAGCACTGAAGCCTGCTTAAACTGGGAAATTATTAATTGTTAAAAGAAGGATATTTAAATGAATTCTGTCAAGGGTGCTTGATCTTGTATAAACCTCCAAAGCCTAATGAATTTATTATGTATGAAATAAGCTGGATTAAAACAAGGTTATGCAAACATAATTTGGCAATGCCTGTGTATAATTGTCTAGGGCAAAAAGAGTCATTGTGATTGCACTTGATGTAGAATTTTGCAGGCCTTTGCCAGGATTATCTGGTGCTGGATTCTGCTGATGACACTTAGGTGCTGAAGTGGCTTTACAGTTGGCTGGATTTCTCACTGCGCAGCTGTGCAGCGTTCACAGTGAGTGGAACCTGTGCTCGGTTGGCCTCTGGCTTTTAAGAAAACATTTTTGTGACTAACTGCTGTAATTCATCCTACTGCTACCTTGCAAACTGGCCTCAAGAGGAATATTGTTTGGAATCTCTTAGAGTTACTACAAAATCACCAGCAGAAACATTTTAAAGAATGAAGCTCAATGAATTGATTAAAAACGTCATGGCAATGCATTATTTTTGTAAAGAAGAAAACTGTCTCAGTCTGGCCAGCTGATGTTGGCAGCCTTGCTGGTGTTTGAGGTCTGGTGCGTTTGAGGAGTTACACTGTGGGGGGTGACCTGTAGCTCTTCCTTCAGAGACCATTCTCCTAAGGAAGCCTCACACCTGCCTGTTGGCAACCCCACTAAAACCTGCTCAGATTTCCCCCACTCTTTGCCTCAGTGTCTTTGTCTCTGACCCTATGATTACTCAGTTTTCCTGGGAGTTTGGGCTTGTCAAGTTGAGCTGGGATCATATCCTTCAAAAGAAGGGGAAAGGAAGGAGCTTGCAGGGAATTGAACTGCTACTATTTGGCATCACTCTCCCCACTAATACCTTCTGGTCTGGCTAAATCCCACATCACAAGTTTTCATTTCCCTTCCAGACAGCTGTGATGGTTACACAAGTTCTGCTGCTTTTGTTAACTTCACACAATGCCTGACCCTGAATTCTGTAATTTTCATCGTCTAGCCCTTGTATCTTACAAGAAAGGGAGGACAACTGCCTCCTGTCATCTTCCTCATGCCTCTAATTATTGTATCATGTCTTTTTCTGCAGTTCCTCCCTAATGTAATCAATCTCCATCTTTCCATTCTTGCCTCCTGTGAGAAGTTTTCAAGCCCCTAATTATCCTTTCATTTCTGAACTTCTGCTGGGTCCTTTTTAAACAGTGTACTTTTGAAGTTCCTTTTTCAGCCTGATCTGAGAGGTTGCACACTTGGCTTTCAGCAGCCTGAGAGAGGGCTCAGGATTGTTAACTTCAAATGCGGCGCTTTTGGCAGGGCCTTTATCCTGACATCAGAAATGGCCACAACGAGGGCTGGAGAACACAGGGAGGGTTCAAAGATGTTAATGGGGCCTCCTTACAAAAGGCTGCATCCCGGACTCTGATCCACCACCTGCCTCGTGTGCAGCAGAAGAGACAAGTGGCACTGAGACAGAGCCCCAGATGAGGCTGTCTTGACTGCCCTTCTCAGCACCTCCTCGGCCTTCTTTCCCATTCTGTATTCCCCCTTACACTGAGATTTTTTGTTTTCTTCCTGCCTGCTCTATGTCATGGTTTCCTACGACATCTGTCACCTGATGGCTGAGCTCTTTATCCACAGCACTGTCTTTTTTCTTACTTTATTAAAGCTTTTGTTATTAACAGATCGGAGCCTCGGCACCCTGGTGCCTGACCATTTGTGTGCTGTGCCTGTGAAGATGCTGGCTTGGACTCATTATCAGTTCATGTGGCCTAATGATTTCCTGTCCTTGGTGTCCTGTGGTGACACACCTGTGCCCTCTCTGGGGCTGCTGTCATTTGGGCTGCTTGTTCCTTGGCACATTACAGTATTTCCCTCTCACACACTGCCTTCAGAATTTCCAAAGGCTGGATCTCACTTGTATTTCTCAGCAACCTCTCTAGAAGGGGGTGATGCTAATCAGTAAGGGATTAACATGTACCCAAACTTATTTTGACTAACAAACTCGATGGGCTCATTTTAATTAAGCAGTAATTTGGAGCAAATGAGGAGATAAGAGTGGCATTTGAGTCCTGTTACTAGGACTGGCTCTGAGCTGTTTTCTGATTGCTGCTATTTACATTCCTCAGTTCTGATTAGACTTTAACTCTTAGTGAGACTGAGCAGTGGAAGCAGAAGAGGGCCAAGTCAGGTAGCAGAGGCATTGTCCAGAACTGCAGGAAAGGGTTTATGTTGTTTTCTGAAGGTGGTAAGAAGGAGCCTGCCTGCTCACATTACTTACCTGGTTTTGCCTGTGGGCTCCTTTCCCCCCACCTCTCATTGGCTGAGGGCATTTCATTAATTCAGGACCTGATAACCAGAGCTCAGGTTAGTCTCAGTCTCTGTGTAGTCAGGATTGGATGCATCTGGTAGTGTTTGTTCCTCAGCTTGTTTGTTTCTCCCTTCACAGCCCATGACAGCCTCCTGTCAGCTGGCACAGCCTGGCACAAGGACAGATGAATGCTGCAGAAGGGGTTTGTTTGTTATAACTGTTGAAAGCCTTGTCCCTTGGTGCACACAGAATTCCTACTGCAGCCCAGCCCTGAACTGCCCTTGCCTGGCTCCTGCACCAGCAGGGATGTGTCTGTCTGCCAAAAGAAATCCACTTGGGATGCAGTCCTGACAAACACCTGTGGTTACTGGGAGTGCCTCGTGTTCACACGATGGGAACCTGTGGGACCCAGCTCCTCACAGGGAGAATCTGTCCCCTGGGGCTGCTGAGCAGCCTGATCTGGTTGGTTCCCATCTGTTTCTGCTCAAAATGACTCAGATGTGCATTCAGCTGGCTACTGGTATGGGGCAGAACTTGCCCAGCCTTGGTAGCAAGAACTCACACGTTTGATGTTTTCTGCAGCCTCTTGGTTCTTTTCCTCACAAGCACACCACAAGCTTGTATTACCTTGGTCTTTCTGCTGCAGCTTTCCTTCTCTCCCTGGCTACTGGAAGTGGTGACAGGCAGGTGACAGTTAATGACACTGGTAATCTGATTTGCTTTGGTCCTTTTGCCTTTCTCCTGTGCTGCTTGCATTTCATGGAGAGAGTTGTTCATAGCTGACAAGAGGGAGACGGGAGCTCAGCACCTTTGGCTGACATTTGGAGCTTTTCCTGGCAGAGCCATTCAGAGGTGCTGCTGGGAAGAGCCCTTACACTGAGCTCACTCCTGCCCTTCCCAGAGCTCAGCCTGTGGGTGGCTTCGTTCACCCTGAAGTAGGAGTGACAGGAAGGGCTCTTGGTTGGCCGGCAGCCCTGGTCCAAGGCTGGTAACATTCCTCGGGGCTGGTATGGCAGTCAGGAGCTCCATGTGAGCTCCTGCCATGGAGCATGGGAACATCAGCTGGGCATGGGCTTGTCCTGGCAGGAGCTGCTGGAGGAAGGGAGATGAGCATCCCCACCCCAGCAACAACCGCAACTGCAATTTTTGTATTCCTGAATGAGCAGTGTAAACTCCAACCAAAGGCTTTACACAAACCATGCACCTTTGAAATACTATAAAGAATCTAGGAGTAGAAGTTGGAAAAAAAGAGATTACACCAACTAGTATCAATTCTTTCCTTTATTTTCTTTCCCTGTTTTTTTTTTTTTTTATAATTTTTAAAATTTTTTGGTTGTTAATGGGGGCTTGAGACAACGTCACTTTAAGATGCCTTAGCTTTGTGATACTGATTTAGGATTCCTGTGGAAACAGGACATGGAACAGCACAGGAGTGTGTGGTTCCCCCCAGGTCAGCCTTCCGAGAGACAGGTTAACAAACCACACACATAGCCTACATTTCCTTGACACTGAATCTGAATATTTGTTGCTATTTTAAAAAGTACAATGTTTGATTTGTTGATTTAATCACAAAACAAAACACATGAATGGAAACACTCATTTACGTGACTATTGCTTATACACCTAAGAGGAAGAGTTGACTACGAATGTCCACACGCAGTTCCTTCATGAGAGAGAGTGTGCTCTTACCAGAGCCTTCCAAGGCAAAGAAACATTCAAGACTGAAATATGCTGTGCTTGAATTCACCTTATGGGAAAGGATGGATGAGGCAGGGCCCAGGCTATTTGAGGGGCATAATTAACCAAAAACTGGGGCTTTGCCTGTGCTACAACACACAGAGTTTATATATGAATGAGGCCTGAGGCTGGATGCAGCTCTGAAGTGGTTTCTATTGGAAAAAAAAAAAGCTTTCTATGCCCACCTGCATTATGCACGCACTGTGGTGTGAAAAGGATTCTGGAAAAGGAGTATAAACTGTTTTAGAGCAGGGTTTATGAGATAATTTTATACAATACATGTAGTAAATAGAGTATTTTTGTTACACATTTTTGTAACAATCCTAGTGCTGTGGGGAATGACTAATTGATGTAGATGGTTGAACTGTAGAACTGTAAAAAAACTTAAACCCCTTCCCCCCCCGGTAATTATAGAAAACAAAACCTGATTCTCAAATTTTCAATTGTCATGTCTTTTAATTCAAGATTTGCAACTGAAGTTAAAGCTCTATGAATGGATTTAATTTTTTTATTAATAAATAAAATAGCTTGTACTTCACTGAAGACTTGCCAACTCTGCAGACTTATAAATAATCTAATTTAATGCATTTTTTCTGTCTATCTACAGCACTAGACATAAGAGTACAAACATCTGGTCAAACCCAAAGGTGTGTGTGCTATTGGAAGTTCTGTGTAACTGGTTTTGGATGTGATTGTGACGGAGCTCCTGGAGAGAAGAACGTGAGAGAACAAAGTATCTAAATGAACAAAGAGCATTTTAAACTGAACTAATATTTCCAGCCAATCTGGCCTGGGGCAGCTGAAGATTGCGAGGCTGAGGAGACATCTAAGCTTGGGATTTTGCTTGAGGTGGTGCTGTCTGAGTGGGAAAGGTGAAAGCACAGAAAGATTTCAACATCCAGTGACAGGCAATGTCCTGTCCTTTCCTCCAGCCAGTCCCAGTCCTCCAGTGTTTCTCAGAGTCAGATTCTGTGCTCCTTGCTGGGAATGCTGCAGCTCCATGCCTGTCACTGACAGCCTTGAGCAGTGTTCCGGGCAAGCCTTGCAAAAATCCCACACTCCCCCTCACTTCACAAGAAATCACCCAGGCAAGAGTTTTTCCTCCCTCATTGAACTTTTTAAGTGATGGTTTTTTTTCCACATATGTGGTAAATCTTGATAGAAAGCATTTAACAGTGTGCACTAACAAACTTATACAACATATACATTACATATATATATTATACATATAGAATGTTCTATATACAAACATATACATCTTTTTAGATCTCTACAGACTACAATAAAATTGATAATTATAGTCACAAGTGGTGAACTTAACAGAAATTGTAATTGGTAACTGTCTGGAAATAGGTAAAATATGTAAGAGTGGAAAGCTGTGACCTGATGGGGAGTACTAAAGAAAAGTTGCTTAAAAGTTTAGTTTTAAAAAATTTAAGTTTGAGGGCTGCTAAATTCTCATTTTTCTGTTGCATAAAAGTGCAAATGGAAATCTACTGGCAGGTTTTTTTTTTTACTCTGGTGTTAAAGTAGAGACTGTTGGCAGCCAGAGTCAGTTGGGCCTTGTGTAAAGACTTGTTGAGGACACTTTTCTCTCTGGGTGAGCTGCAGTGATTGGCAGTCAGAATGCTCTTAAATTTTCTTTAAAGAGCCCATGATTCCAATCAGCCTCTGGGGCTGCTTCTGACTGCCACACACCAGAGCAGAATGGAAAATAAGTTGGCTGCTGGACAGTTTGAATGCTGCCCCAACTGATTTTGTTGCCCAGAGACAGTGGGTTTGGATTATAGGCCAGAGCACAGGCCCAGTGAATACAGGTTTAAACTGAAGATCATATTGCTGAAATATTTTCCTTTATTTCTCATTCTTGAGGCCTGCTTAGAGCAGTGCTTCCCTCACAGGCACAAGTGGTTACTTCTGTGACCCAGCCCCTGGAAGGAATTCCACAACCCAATTCCTATTGGCATCAGATTGGGAAGTTTGGCTTACACACATACACACAGAGAAATCCTCTTGGATCATGGACAACTCCAATTCCTTAGCTCTCAGCAGAAACCCAGGCATTGCTCAGGCTTTGACCTTTTTTCTTGCAAGTTTCTACAGTTCTGACACCATAGAGCAGTTTCTCCTGTGCCAGAGATACTTGTGGAGTCTCATCCCCAGTTGAGAAAGACCTGTCAGGGCCATAATTCTGTTTTCAGCTACAGCAAAATGAAAAAAATCCTGTGAATCATGAAATTCTGTTCTGCTACAATGGGAATTAAAAACTTAACACCTCAAATATCTTCCAATCCTTTAACTTGTGAAGTGGGCCAGTTGTGAGGCCAGCCCTGTGGATGGTACAACTTCCTGGGCTGTATTTTATTGTAGGTAAAGGAAGGAGATGGAGAAGATGTCTTTGAGAAGGATCAGCTGAACACTGTGATGATACAAACACCAGTGAAGTTAAGGTCTAGGTGGGAGTGGGATGGTGCTTGTCTTCATCAGTGTCCATCAGGATTCCTTGAAGAGACAGAAACATCTGTTTTCTGTTTCTTCAACAGAAAAATTTTAAAGGCTGTTTACCCAGCTTTTCCTCACTTTCTTTTTTCTAATTGGAAACTGTATCCAGACACATGAAAACAAGCCTTCAGTGCCTTCTTTCCAAGCCAATCTTGGAAAAATGTTTGACCTAAGAGTTGACCTGTGTGGCAGTGAGTCTTGCAGGATAGGGTGGAGCATTCCAGCAGGACAGGCAATAAATCCAGCTTACTGTTCTCTTTTGTGGCTGCAGGTTGCCGAGTTTTCTGCAGCATTCACTGCAAAAACCAAGCAAGCCACTCTGAAGCAGAAGCAAATTACTTTTAGCAGTGTGAGCAGAGCATAAATTGCCACTCACCCATGGTGTCACTTTATATCTGTGTTCCATATATATGTTGACAATGGTTTTCCATGCTCTTCCCTGGCCCACTGTGTAGTGTTCCTGCTCTAATCTGTCTTTCTCTCACAGATTTTAGGGGGGTTTCTGTGCAGGCCCCCTCTCATTATTTCAGTTGAGCACTTAAGCTGCTCTGCAAGCTGCTAAGCAGCCTCTTGTGAGCAGTGTTTGATGGGACTGTGGCTTCCCATCTTGCCTTTCCTAACTTGAAGAAATGCTTTCCAAAGCTGATTTTCCATTCCTGTTACTGGGAAACAAGACAACCAAGGAATACAGACTCCGTGGGGATGAGAAGTGCCATGGCCCCCCTTCAAGGACAAGAGATGAATTTAGAGCACATTTTAAAAAGTATAGATTGGGATGATGTTTTGTGTGCTCTGAATTGCAAATAAACCATCTATGTACATGTCTTAATGATCTTTTTAGATACTGCCTGCCCAGCTACCTGCAGAATTGTTAGATTTAGGGGATAGGATTTTAAATTTATTTATTTTTCTGGTAGGAGTTAAAGAGCACTGCCTTGAGCAAGGCTTTTCAAGGGAAATAAATAGCAGATAAGAAAATGCAGCTCAACTCATTTTTATGTGGAGAACAGTAACAAACATGTTTGAAATGTCCTGGCTTTTTATAATGTAACTTTTAAAAAATAAAGATTTTTGTCATTTAAGGTGTTTTTTCTTTTTTTTTCTCAGAATATAAATAAATCCCATTTTTCTTCAGTCACAACATGCTTCCTTTTTCTCTTTTTTTTTTTTTAAGTTGGCAATTAATCATGCAAAGTTTTATAAGTGCATTAACATTCGAGTTTGTACAGAATATTTTTAACCAGACACACTCCCCACAGTTCATACCTAAAGCTGAAAAACTACATGCCACAGTGATGGTTGAGTTCTTTTTGGAAAAAAATTGGCCATCCCATGAGTCAGCTGTTGAAAAGACCCTCATGATTCCAGCTTCCGTTCCACGGTCTGTGAAACTTCTCCTTGACGTCCACTGTGATGAATCCAATAATAGTAACAGGAAAACATCTTCTAGGAGAAAAAACTGTCCCTGGCCAGTGACTGGTAGATCTGGGAATAAAGGTTGCTTCCCTGAACAGCATTCTTAATAAAGCCACAAGCAGCTTCTTTGAAAGTCTAAAACTGGTACCACTTTTTGTCTTTGTATTTGAGCATCACCTACAGAGATGGGAAAAAAACCAAACAAATGGCAATCAAACACTACCCTGCACAAGAGAGACCACACATGACCTAGGCCCATAACTGTCAGACTTCAGAATTAATAAATGCAGAACAATGCAATACGTCACTAACAATGTCAGCAGGTCTTGAGTCCACTGAGATCTCATATTTAATTTCACAGTTATTACATTAAAAAAGTGTTACCTGCTATTGCTGGTTTTAGAAGGTTTTCCCTGAGGAGCTTTAACTACTTCTTCAAAATTAAAGGAACTTGCTTTCTTTAATTTAAGAATAAAAAAGACACTTCTCTTTGGAGCATAGTAGATATGCCCTGAGAATATAAACTTCTTGCAATTCAGGGCACATTCTTTCTGCCTCACACTAACAAAAGTCAATAAAAATGTAAAGGTCTTGTCTGAAGATGTGATGCACATTAAATGAAAAACATGCATTTTGGGAAGTATGCTTTGATGTTGTTTTATCTTCAAGAAAAATCATTTTAGTTTTCCCAGTCTTAACAGTGTGGGATGGAAATGCTTTCCATTTCCAGCTCCAAGCACAGAAACTATTCCTATTCCTGGCAAGGCCTCTTCTACATAACAGTTACCATAGGGCTGTACTAGTAATGTTCTCCTCTTCCCAGTAAGATCTGTAAAGGTTCCTATACACTCATCCACCCACCTGTTTTCTGCCCTACTGCATGGATGTTCTGCATTAAGTGGCTTAAAAAAACAAATCACAACAAATTAGTGAGAAAGGCAAGATGAGAAGTGCCATGTTCTAAATTCAGAGGCTAACAATGGATGCTCATTTCTGGAAACGTGAAAGGAAAGGGTGTGTTTATTTTTGGCATTTTGATAGTTTGGGAGCAGGAACAATGCTGTGCCAGATGACATGAACACACCTCCAACACCATGAGTGGGTGAAGGGAGAGAAGGGCACCTGGCTTTCCCAAAGGGAAGCACAGGTTGGGTCACAGCATTGGCAGTTCCCAGTTGCAGGGTGTGGGTGCCAGGGCTCCTACCTCGTGCGCATGTTTGGAAAACGCCTCTGCGCTGGCCATCATGCTGGCAGTCCTTTCATCCAGCTCGCCCAGCTTCTGTCCCCTCTCGTCCAGGGCAATGCGTGCGCGAGTCAGGTCCCCAATGACCCCGCCCGCAGCTCCTCTCACGCCTTCAATCCCGCCGGACCCAGGGATGTGCTGGGCGAGGCTGCGAGAGGCTTTTCCTGCTGTGGCCTCACCAACTGCAAAGGAGAAATGGACAGACAGAGAGACAGAGATGAGCTCCTGGCCTGGCTCTGTCTGTGCTCCCCGGTCTTGAGCTGCCACCTTGCAGCAGGGACATCACTGGAGGGGCACGTGGCACATGTGGAAAGGTTTTCTCTGCCACCACCACATCAGCAGGGCAGTCATGTGCCCCCCACTCAACTGATAAAAGAAACTGCCAAGGTGAAGGAGTTATGGCAGACAAGGACTCTCCCTTTCCTCCACTAGGTCAACTTTTTCATCTATCATCTAGTCTTGTGTACTGCTCCATTCCTCAATGACAAGGGCAGGGGATCTCAAGGATGAATTTCTGCCCAAAAACCCCCAAGCAATAAATTACTCACAAAGCTCCTCTCTGTCAAAAGCTTGTCCGCTTCCTCCAAAAAGTCCTTTGAGGAAGCCTCTGTTTTGGGCTTCTGGTGTTTCCACAGGAGTAAACAAATCCCCAAGCATGTCCTAGTAAAGCCAGAAAAAAGTTCATGTAAAAGGTGAGTGAGGTGAAAGCAGTTCTAGGTGTTTTCTTGATTTTCATTAACAAGCCACATGCACTGGATCTAATCAACTAGTTTTTAAAAAGTCTGTTGTGTGAACAGTATGGTGCAGGTAATATTTGGGCATTCTGACAAATGCCTGGGCTAACGAGACTCCCTCATGCTTTCAAAGGGATTTGGTTTGTCATTGCCCAGTCCATGTTTGTTACCAGAAAAAAACCCTGCAGTTAATACAGAATGAAAATACCAGTGATAAGGTCATATTTTGCTTAGAAACAGCAGAGGTGACACTATAATTGAATAAACAATTTGTTGTGCATTATGTATTTTGCTTTAGTGATTGCCCAGCCAGGCTGGGCAGTCACTCTGCTTTCTTTTTATAGCACACCTGAGTTCAATGCTTGCCAGCAATTCAGAGTTTTGTGGTTTGTTGTTTAGTCGATTTTTTTCTTTTTAAACAAAATTCATTACCTTCCTGCAACCTTCCCCCACCCCATTAGAGTGCCATCAGCATTGCTAAATAAGCACATCTGCTGGAGGCACTGCTCTGGTGCCACATCTTAGAGCAGTCACTCCGAACAAACGTCAGGCTCAGATTTATTTGCAGCAGTATTAGGAAAAGCCGGCTCTCTGGATAAAAAACTGATGGGAAAAGTGTGCAGTCCCATTAGTGTTTGAAATCAGGACCTGTGTGCACTGGGAACAGTTTCTGCCCTATTGCTCAGCTCTGTGTTTGCTCAGCCAAGTCTCAGCAGGCAGATCCAGCTGCTGTGCTGCACACAGTGCTCGCTCCTGGGGGCTGAGTGTGAGGACAGCACTGTGACTCACAGCCACTGCTCCTCTGCACAGTCACCTGCTCTGGGGAGAAAAATTACTGCAGCCCTTGGAGCCCAAGTGGAGCTCTCATGCAGCCCAGCTTTGTTTTCCCAGGTAGCAGGTGATACTGGGTCATCTGCTTTCTGTACAAACATAATGACCATGCAAACCTTTCTTTGTACAAAAGTCAAGAAAAAAGCAGCCATAGTCCAGCAGTACAGAGAAGCAAGGGCTGTGTTTCCCTTTGCTTGGTAGTTGCATGGTGCTGTTAAGGCTAGTAAACAAAAAAAAATCTAGCTTGTAACAGCCTCTTGCTGTAGATCCATAGTCTAAGATGCATCGGTCAAACCTTCAGATTATTTTAAAATTGGCTCCTTGCAAAATAATCTCCTCTCTGGTGCACAAAAGCTGGTGTGCAATGCTCACTCCTCAAAGCTCCTCCTTTTCAGACTTGAGACACACAGTGCTGTGATGTGAGTTGAGCAGCTAGGGCATAATGAGTGCTGACAGGACCATTTATTTTATACTTCCATTCTGGTTCACTGCTAATTATATATCCCAGAACTTATTCCCCCTTTTTTTTCTTCCCTTTTATTACTCATGTTTCTCCCTATAACGTCTCACAATTCCTTCTCTTCAGTAAATGACATTTTTATTTGCATTTTCATTGTAAAATAACCAAACCAAACCAGCCCATCTCTGACATTGTAAAGACTTTTTGCACAGGTGCAGGTGAGAGTGCATGGAAAAGCCCAAGGAACAACAGAGCTGCTGACCTCTCTCTGTTGCTTTGGCATCATTCAGTCAATGCAAGTGGAGAGAACAGATCTGCCCTGCAGCACTGTCCTTATGAGGGCCAGTTTACCCCTGATGAGTGAGGCCACCATCCCTCCCACACATAGGCACTAGAGTGAGGTGTGAGTCCTACCTGCAGGTTGTCACACATCTCCTGGCTGTACGTCAGGCGCTGGATCTCTGTGGGGGAGCTCAGGTACAAAGCCTGCCCTTCATTAGTGAAACAAAAGGTCCTTGTTATCCTCATGTCTGTGATAGGCAAATAGTTGATGTCCAGCAGCGGGCGAAGGCTGGGCAAGCTGAGGGGAAGCAGATTCCCAGGTTAGTCACCAGCTGCCACACATGGCACACCTGCTCTGTGCCTGCATTTTAAACCAACACTTCACTTTATGCTCTTTGTAACTGCAACAGTTAAAGTAAGCTGAAAAATTCTGCCATGAAAATGCGGTATTCCCATCTGATTTTGTTTGCTTGCATGGAGAAGTTTCAGCTGCCTTGCCTCCATGGCCCTAAGGCCTCTGCTACTGTCTGGATATGGGATGTGGATGTAGCACGGTGTGGTTTGTGCCACAGGGCTGGGTCATTTGCAGGGCAAGGCCTGCAGGGACATCTGTAGGAAAGGGCCTGGCAGGGTCCTGCTTCCGCCCTGTGGACAAAGGCTCCAGCACCGCCTTTGCTGTCCTCCAGCTTCCCATGGTTTGCTGTTTTGGACAGCACTTTCCCAAATTTAAATGGCCTGGCCAGGGAAACAGGGAGCAGCAAGGTGGAGGTACAACTACAGGGCTACTGCACAGTCAACTCCCCAGGGGAGGGGACAAGGAAGGGAAACCAAGTGCTCTGAACAGAAAAGTTTCAGAAGTGCCAAGAGTGGAACTTGGTACGTCACAAAGGATAATCAGAACCCTTTCTATTTCTGAGTTCAATACTTCTCTATACCAACCCACCATAACTGGGCAAGATTATCAGGGCTTTCTTTTGTCATAGTTAAAAATCACCAGCCACCAAGTGCCACAGGGGATTACTAGAAAAAAACAGGAGCTTGCTTTACTGTGCACCTTCATGCCTTAACTCCACATGTGGAGACAGCCCAAGGATCAGATATGGCTGCATCAAGGCAGGGAATTAAACACATCCACCAGGGAGTTAATGCAGAGCATCAGGCACTTTGGAGCAAACACAAGTGGAATATGACAGCACTGTGCCACCTGTTAGCTTAGTTTTGCCACAAGATTAGTTAGGTAAGTACCTCAGTGTCATGATGTGCCCATTAGCACAAAAGCACGCCAGACAGACGCTGTTACAGAGGGTGACCACATCTGCTCGCAATAAAAAAGACGTTTCGGTGATGTTGTGGACATAAAGACATGTTTGGGAAGGCAATGAGAAGACTTTGGCTTGTTTTTCTGAACAAATAACTGCAAATTGATGATCACTCATATCCTGGGAGGAGGAAGGTGAATGCATGACAAGTTTCCTTTTCCTTGTTTTGTCACCATCATCAGCACTGTGTGGATCCCTCCATGCTTCATAGGGCTGACGTGTCAATGTCCCCATGCAGTCCAAGCACGCGAAGGTCAGCACAGCTCCCTTCAGTGTCAGGACGGTGCCTGCAGAACAGATTTCCTCTCACTGGCACTGGCACCACAACCAGACTGCTTGTCAGCACAGCACAGCTGATAGCCAGCTTTTGTAAACACAGCACACACATTAATCCAGCCAAGGTGACAAGGCGAGCTTGCTCAGTTCTTTCTGACCACATGAGAAGGTGAACAAACAGCCTGCCAGGACTGGAAAAGTCTCAGGCAGCTGATATCTATAATGATGGATATAATACATGCTGTTAAAGATGGCTGTTGTTTATCTCTACATTATACTAGAATATGTATTCCCCAGCAGTAAAATTGCTCTAAGTCTGATGACCTTCCAGCATTGTTCTTCTAAACAAACTGGGGGGGGGAACCTCTGCTTCTGCGCATTCTCCATTTTTTGTCCATTTTTAAAGCACATGCTGCTTCTCCTCAGACCTGACCTCTCAGCCCTCTGTTCTCTCTGCTACACCATCTGTCACTCACTCAGCCAAGGATCTCTCCTGGTACAGCAATTGCCAACATTTTTGTTTCCTTTCCTGAACTCCCTTCTGCTTCTCTGCAGCTTTCTGATACTAAGACAGCCAAACTGTTTGCAGAATCTCAGACAGAATTGTAAACAGGACTGTAATTTCACAATATGAAGGAGCTCTGGTAATTTCCCTGTCCTCACAAGAAACATGTCATTTTGCCTGTTACACAAGGCAATCTTTGGAACTAACACAACCGAAGTGTCTCAGTCCATGAAGCTGTTGGTCCCTCATGAGCATCTTTACCTGCATGCCCTCCACTCAGTGAGTGACCACTGCTTGATTTTTTGAGACATTTCTGCCCAAAAGGCCATACAAAATCATGCAGTTATTGCCCCATTGTACCAAGATAGATAAAAAGCAGAAAAGAGCTGCACTCTCACCGCTTGGTGACACCATGACTGGCTCTGACTGCCGTAAGTCATCACTAGAAGGCAGATTAAGGGACAGGATTATGACCATTCCGAGGCCTGTTCCGACCCAGAGACAGGAGGAAACAGTAGAGTCGTTCTTTCGGGCAAAGGACTCCATGAAGTACAAAGCTGTGATTGCCTCCTTTGAGTCCCTGTCGATACTGGACACACTGGAGCTTCGCGAACGGCTGAAGGAGTTTTCCCTATTTTCTGCACAAAATAGATACAAGCAAACAGGCATAAATTAGTGCTCCAGGAACAGGCACAAGCCTGCAGCAAATACAAATTCCCTGCAGAGTACAGAAAATAAATTTTTCTTAACCTGAGCAAACATTCTGACCCTAGCATGATACCAGCTTGCTGCCGGTGTATAAATAACTGTGGAAAATGCTGTCAGACATCATCAGTTAGATCTGCATTAGAAATAGCTGCCTATTATGTAGATTAGCATGGACTAATTAGAATTTACAACAGCCTTAGCTCAAAGGACTTGTTCTAAATAGCACAAAATAATTTTAGACCTGTATGTTACCAATGCATTTAGAATTAATCCATGTATCTCATTGCTGCAGGACATGAAGGGAGATGCCATTACCAGCTTCAGTGCACGTGTCCCCTGCTCTGCTCTTGTTGCCATCACTAGGACATTCTAGCACTGCATTCATAGCCACCATTTATTGTGAAGGTATTAATAACTGCTCCCTGGAGAAAAGACACCCATTGCTGAACTGAACCCAGTCTCCAAAATGTCTCAGGGTACACATCCACTCTGGCTTCCCAGGGAGTGAAGTGAGAAACCTGCTCTGTGCCCTTGGCAACAACAGCAGAATGAGCTGGCACTGCCTAAGCTTTAGCAGGCAGCATCGAGAGCCAGCTGGAGACAGAGCTGTGCTCTCCCCACTGCAAGTGCCCAGGTACAGAGGCTCCCTCAGAGCTTTTCAGAGAGAGGTAATGATGAACAGGCTGAGGAGTTCTGCTTTGCTTTGCTTAGTGCCAGGCAAGAAGCAGAAAGCTGTGTGAGGGAGCTCCTGCCATTAGTGGGAACATCAGAGGCTATAAAGCACAGAGGGCTAAAAAGTTCCTGAAGAATCAAGGAGCCAGAGGGAAGATGGGAGCAGGGCTGGCTGCTACACAGTCCTTGCAAAACAACTTATGCCAGTGCTGCTGTTTACCAACCTGCAGTTAAACACGGGATCTGATTACTGGAAACCCCACATGCTGTTTTGCAGCAATAATAACCGGAGATGGAGAAATAGTTGAAGGTACTGAGTCTGAGATAAAGGTCTTGCTCCTAAACCTATCATTATGAAGCAGATCTGTATCTGGTACAAAACTGTCCTTTTTATAGCTCAGAAGAGAGTCACCTCTTCAGAGCCAATAGAAGTGTCTAAAAAGAGGAATAGTTTCTGCCATGGTTGAAAAATAAAATTAGAAAATTACTTTCTCACATACTCCAGCTTAAAACTGAGCTAATTCTCACATTGTATACATGGTTCCTGTGCTCCATCAGAGCAGCAGCTTTGCCAGTGAATCTCTTCCTCAGACAATAAACTGCAGCATTGTGTTCCCCTGCCCAGATGCCTCAGTGCAAAGTCATCCCTACACTGCAACTCCCTGGGGAACACTGGAGACAACCAGGGTGAAGCACTGCTAGAACCACACCAAGTATTTCTGCATGTGCTTCTGCCATAAGTGTTGGCACACAGGGCTGGGGCAGATTCTCGTGGTACTCTTTCATACTTTGGCCACCTTCTGTCCTTTGAGGGCGTATGTCAAAACCTGTCAAAAAGGAGTTTCACAGGACAGCTGTTCCTGGCTGTTCCTGGCACTTCAGTTCCACTCTCATGGGAGAGAAGCTTATGTCTACCTGAACTTCCAAGCACTGCCCTCACCCCATTTCCACTTTCATGTAGGCACTGTTGTAACTATTTAGTTCTGTCTCAGCACTGCTCCATGTAGCTGCATAAATTGGGATTGTTGGCACATCTACAGACACAGCTGCTAAGACCTTGGGAATTAGTGTCTCCCATAACCCCAAGAACTTTGTACTCCTCCTGCAGAGAATAAGTTGGCCCAGCTCCTTCCTGAGCACTGACAGCTGCCAGGTAAAGAAAGGAAGACAGTAATTTCAAGGCAGAAATCATCAGGTCTCCATATATATATGTATATATTCTCCAAAAGGGTATATAATCTTTAATAAAAATGTTATTATGTAATTAATCTTCTCTTTAACAGGTATAATTATATCACAGTCACAAAAAAATCAAAAATGGTGATGCTCAAGCTAAGAAAGATGTTGAAAGGACAAATGCAGTTAGTGTAGGCGACATACACAGAACTTAAAATATATGATGTGTCATTCGCATGTGTCATCAAGTTTTCTCCCTCCCTAAATTAACAAGAAATGTTCCTCATTCCTGTGCAGTACAGTTAACTAATACATCTCTGCAAAACTGACACTAACAGATATAATCTTTAGGACATTTTTGGGAACATATTGTGCCATTTTGTATTAAATACACTACTCAAACTGAAATTCTAAAGATCAGCAAGACATATGCCAAAATTTGATGTCATTAAACGTATCTGAACAGGAAAGTCTGCAACTGCTATGTTACTTTATTGGCTGGCTCTAAAGCAAGGTAGACATCTCTACTCTTTCTAGATTTCAGGATAAAATTTAGTTAAGTCTTGTTCCCTGGGACTCTTTTTTCAAAGAGATTCTACCCCAAATTCTTCATCTAGAAAGCATGGAATTATATCCTGGAGAAACACAAAATCACTTTCCTTGGGAAGTTTAAAAATTTTGCCAAATCATTTGCTAGTATGATTTCTATGTCTTAAAATGTCACCCCGTCTTCTCAAAGTTGATTTGCCGTCTGTAGCAATCCTTAACCCAACCACCATATTCCAGGTTTTCTGTTCTATTTTCTTTTTCTTGCCCTTCATGATGGGTGTAGCCAGAATGTCAGCTACCTCTTTCTGCAGGAGTCAGAATTAGGACCACCTCCTTGTAGCGTAAGTCTAAGTTGATTTGGACTCTGTGCTTCATTGAGGGAACAGGACATTCACCTGTGAAAAGCTCCTCAGAAGTTTCCACCTTCTCCTCTGGAGAACATCCTGCTGCATGGCACTATCTCTTAAATGTGCTCCTGTCTCTAGATTGCTTCCTGCTTTGAGGAAGCCCAGTATTGCCTTTTCTCTGAGAGGCACATATCCAACTCCCAGGATCCACAAGGTCCCACACAGCCTCTCAGACCACCACATACTTTCTCCTCTTGCACACCCAGCTTTCTTGGCTTTTCTTTTCTCCTGCATAGGTTTCCAGGCCCTTCCTGCAGCTGGCAGCAGAGAGCACCATTAGAGGGACCCAGTGGCCCCTGAGTGCTAAGTAGTGACTGTAATTTGGGAGATGCTGCTGTTGGATGATGAACAGCTCTGAGCTAAAGCATTACTACCTGCAGTCAGTGCATTTCAAAAAGCTGCATTCCATGGGTTAAGACCACATAGAATAAACACCACTGCTGTCCTAAGAGTAGCCCTGCTTACTTCAAAATGTTTTCATTCAGCCCCATCCTATGCATGGTTTGGGTTAATGAGATGCAGATGGAAATTCAGGAACCAACTTCCTTTGTGACACTGGACTAGTTGTTAAATTTGGGTGATGAGCCAGCAGCATACTGAATTAAATTTGGGTGATGAGCCAGAAGCTTTATGACTTAAAAGCAACAAAAACCTCTCTAAGTTGCTTCCCACCTCATGGGAAAACACACAGGACACTTCAATGCACACACAGGTTAAAAAGGAAGCCGGTGCTTTTGAGTCCTTTGTTCATCCCTGTGTGAGCAATGCAGTGCCACTCGTCGTGTGAGGATGTCCTGGTTCCATGAAGTGCTGGAGCACTGGGAAGTGCTGGAGCACAGTGCTCCAGCACTGCTGGAGTGGGAATGCCACCCACTGCCATAATGGCACATGCATTGCAAAAGGACAGGAACCACTGAGCCAAACATCATCATGACATTTATACAAAAGCAGCCCTGAGCAGTTGTCCCAGCTCCTTCCTTGCCTGACAGAGTGTCCTGCTACAGTGCACTGGTGTCTAGGGGAAGATTTAATTCAGGGTTTGGGGGTTTTCTGAGAATTTAAAAGATCATTTGAATAAATGAGTCCATGTGTTTCAACTGCCACCTGTACAGAGCAGAGATTGCAGAGATTTTTTTTTCTTTTAACTTCCTTTTGCTTAGAAGAAATAAAACCAGAATTTCCTCACTTTCCCATGGAACTTAAAAAACCCAACATGTATGTCATGCTCAGGGGAATGTTCTGACTTATCTACTCTCAGCTGCACCAAAAGCTTTGTAAGGGGAACACATCCTCACATTTCATAACTTCCAGGAAATTGTTACTGGGATTTTTATAGAACAGTGGAATTAGGACTAACATAAAGTGATTTTCTTTATGAAGTCAGGAATCAGGAAAATAGAAGCATCACTTGTTAAGAGGAATGAAAAAAACTCAACCTACCAGTAACAAATATCAACATTTTCATAGCAAATATTTACATTCATTACTGAAGATTTTTGCAATTGATTGTCAGTGTCTTGGATGCTATTTACAGGTCCTTTCCTGGTTTTAAAGTAATGAGTAATTGATCTGTTTATGAAATATATACACAAGTTGACCTTTTTGACATGGAAATCAATATATTCTGGAAAAAGAAGAAAGGGAAATGGTTTATATTCTCCCCACTTGGAGAATTCTAATAGTTTTAATCCCAAACACCAAACCTAACAGAGGCCAGAGGAACTATTTAAAACATTTGCCAGTTTAAGACCATCATATTACATTTTAAGAGAAATCTGTCATTTCCAAAATTACGTAGTCAGGAAAGCATTCAGAGCTCTGAATGTCATGGGAAATATACGATAAAGGAATTATACTTACAGCATGAATTTGTGCACAGTAAAATCACAGAGACCAAATATGGTACTGATGGCAATGCTTCAGCAACATCGAGGGGAAAGGAGCAGGAAGTAACACACATTAAGGAACACTGCACGTCTGCTTGGCTATAAAACCATATTTTAATAGCACCACTCTAAAGCTGCATTCCACATAACACAACTCACTAGAAAGCAGCAGAAGTTGTCCTAAGCACAACCAATGTGCTAATTATCTGGAATTTTACTGTGAATGATTTCCTACCAGAAAGATTTATGTAAGTTACCCTAAAATTATGCTGTGTATATGCAGCTTGCAGGAGCATTCCAACTACTGGAAGGCTATGTCTGTGTTCTCATGGATGTCACATGTGGGATGCTTTACTCTTTCTGGAGAAAGTTATGAAATATATTGCCCTCAAGTTGCTGCAATTAAGGCAGTGTAACCTGAAAGGTTTCACTGAATTCCCACCGACACAACACTGGAATGGATGGCAAATAAAGGCTTGAAACAGAAAATAGATTCATGACAGTAGACCTGGATCTTTGGTATTTCCAGAATATACTAAATGTGAGGCTTATGTTTTATTTCAGCAAGTTTTAAAAACAGAAGGGAACTGTCAGGGCAGAATTATTCTTCATGCTGAAAAAGAAGAAATAATTTATATAAAAATGCAAAAGATCTTTGCAGTAAGAATCTATCAAACTTCCATATTTAATGGTATGAATCACTTCCCTTGACTTACACAAGCAAACTGTCTTTACACTAACATCACTAAAAGCTCAGTTTGCACTTAGTTTATGACCTTGGACATATGTTCTTTAATCAAAGACATCACAATTCTCTAGATCTGAAACCCCAACCTGAACTATCCATTCGGCTGAAACATCTTTCATAACACTGATGGTTCAGGAGAGAGTAATTTGTATACCTTTTATACATGGATGTACCCAACAATAAGATGGAAACAAAAGGCATCATAGAAGATGATGAAGCCACGGCATGGCAACATTCCTGCCTCCACACCTTGGACACCCATTGGTGCTGGGGACCTCAGCATCATCCCCAGGCTGTCATGAGGGTGAAAGTTGAGAGATCCACAAAACCTGAACCTCCAGGGGCACTGGGAGTGGAAGAGGCAGGCCAAGGAAAGTGACCATGGATATAGCAAAACACTCTGTGCTGATCTGAAGTGATGGCTAGCAAGGAAAAAAAGCTAAATTTGTGTATGCAGGACATAACTCACCCTCAGGTTCAACATGCCTAGAGTACAGTGTGAAATTAGCTTCACCTGGAATCATTATTTAAATTAAAACTGACTAAACATTCAGTGACTGTAAGAACAACAATATTTTCATTGGGTTGGTTGTTTTAAAAGGAAAATTTGCAGATTCTCATAAGAAATCAAGTCAATCCTAGTAGAACCTAATAGAAAACACACTCCAAGGAAAGTAAGAAACACACTTTCTAGATCTAGAACAAGTCTTCTCTGCAACATTTTTATCTGCTTCTCTGCACAGACAAGAAATATGGTGACAAACAGAACAGTTA
Organism: Peucedramus taeniatus; assembly: GCA_013400575.1. Taxonomy (NCBI): domain Eukaryota; kingdom Metazoa; phylum Chordata; class Aves; order Passeriformes; family Fringillidae; genus Peucedramus; species Peucedramus taeniatus. The sequence continues at coordinate 39,579 of WBNO01021056.1, read as the reverse complement.
GTGGGGACTGTGGTTTACCATAGTGTCTCTGAGTTTTTTCCTATTATACAAGACTTACCAATTACACTGATGGCAAAGTAACTTCAAACTCTATCAAAACTGAAATGATTTACAGGAAGAATAAACACCATCAGCCCCTCCCTGAGCAATCAATCAATCAATCAATCAAGCTAAGGGCTTTTCCATATGCTATGAAAGTCCAGCTGTGAAGAGCCCTGGCACTCAGGGGCCTCATGAGGCATGGCCCCAGGAAGTTTACCAGAAATGATCCACTCTGCAACAGAGAGAGTAATGGCAAAGAGAATGTGCTGGAGAACATGGGTTGTTCTGAAAACCTGCCAGAGAAGCAATAATCTCCTCAGAGAATTAGTTTCTGCAGTTAACTACCCTTGTGATCAAAATGAATCCCAGTCTTCCTTAAGTCAGGCTTCTGCCTTGGTAATTTATGTCCTGTCCTTTTCCCAAGAGACACAGACAGCTGACTATTCCCTTCCTCTCTGCAGTACCCAGCCATGCATTTGAATAGTTTTGTGCTTCTTCCCCAATATTTTTCTAGATCAAGCAACCAGGTTCTTTCTTGGTTTCCTTGGACGGCTAGGAAGCACTGCCTCAAAAACTACACCAGCCATCTTTTTGGCCATCATTACCTACCTCACATCCACATGTGGACTTCAGATCCAAGAGACTCAAGAAAAAGAAGAGCCAGTGATAAAAACAGAAACCTCCCTCTTCTACCCCAACCTTGCCACATTGAAAGGAAATCTCATGGCCACATTTACTCATACAGTGCAAAAAAAATCCAATGTGTTATGGATACAGCACTGCTGGAGACTGCTTAACAGCACAGCCATAACTGACAGGAGAAAAATGATATAAATTTTATATAAATTACACAACAAACACTGCAATGCTCAGCATGACACCAGGTGAGTCTGCTTCCTCAGGCAGTGACCTTTTTTCTAAGATAACTACTCAATATCATGTTTCTAGACCCCAACTACAGCACACTGGACTTACCTGGAAGTTTTCATCAGGCTACCTAAAAAGCCTTTTTTAATGGTAATTTTCACAAATACTTTTGATGAATAAAAAAGGTTTAAATTATATAGTATATACCAAATACTGTGTATTTTTCAAAACAAATTGGACAGAATCATGCAGATGAGGGAACAACTTATTCCTGAATAACTGCAGTCATCCTATGCATATACAGACACAAAAGAAAAACTTCAGGTATAAAAGTATATTGAATCAGTTAAAATGGAAATTGTGTTGTACTTGCCATAGAATTTTGATAAGGTTATTAAAAATAATAACTACTTGGTTGGTTCGTTTTGCCAGCTCACAGTGACATTTCAATTCAAGCGCTCTGTATCAAATTCTAACTACACATAATCAAGAGTTAATCCAAAAGCTAAGTGCTGAAACTGAATTGTTTTAAAGGAAAGCTAAAGCAAATTCCAAGTCTTTATTTTTTGGAAATTCCTAGAAAATTACAATGCATATTGTAATTCCTAGAATATGACAATGCACAGCAAAACCTTGCTAGGATTCCTTGTTCAGAGGCAATTTTGTAACACCAATAAGTAAATGACTTTTATAAAACAAGGTGATTAGGCTGGACTAATTAAAAACTACATAATGGGGAATAAAAACAATAGTAAAAAAAGGACGACAGTTTTCTATCACTGCTGCTGGAAGTAAATGAATTTCCAAACACAACACTTCAAAGGAAAAAACTCTGTCTTTACTTTCTTCCCATGATGTATGAGGGAACCACAGGTGGACATATGTATACAGAATGCCCAGATTTCTGTATGGATGCAGACAAGGAGGAAAAAAATGGCCAATTCAGCCAGCACAAGCCAGAGAGAAACATTTGGAGAATGCAAAATGGCTTTAAAAAGCAGTGTTTGAAAAAAACCAAAACAACCAATAACCAAGAAGTATCAAATATTAAAGACTTCTCATAACACACAAAGCAAAGAGAAATGTGTGCCAGCACGTGCATCTGTGCACACATCCATGTACCCACCAGCTACACAAGCACAATCACACTGAGCTCCCTCCCACAGCAAGTTTATTTTTATTCTTTGCCGCTGTTTTCTTTAATTCAGGGGTTTCTTTAATCTAAAATTGCAATTGAAAATTCTGACAAAATACATTTTTTGTTTTCCTGTGCAGAAAAGAAGCAGATGTTTGGGATCTATTCATCTACACTGCAATTCTTGATCAGGTTGGGATCTCTGTAGGTTTAAAAACTACGATGTTAGCTCTTAGGCTGAGATAGACTATTTTGGGTCTCTGCCAAAGTACAGAAGGCAAACCAGTCAAGCCACACATTTTCCCCAGGAAGCTAAACAAAAATTTAATCCCTATTTCAGTCTTTCTGTGAGGATCTGCAGAAAAAATTGGGTGCTAGTCAGAACCCAGAGCTGGAACAGACTGAAACATGAGCAGTGCAAATGGCTACAGCCCTCAAAGAAGTCCACTAAGGTTGAAGACAAAACACATTCCCATTCTACAGAATGTTATCATGGGTCAGAATCTTTGTAAGGATTTTACTGGCTAAGAATAATTTGCATTCATGTGTATTTTTATTACTGTTGAAGAGCACAATGTTAACTTGATAATAAAGAAATGTCTATTATACTCTGTGCGAGAAAGCCTTATCAAAGAAATATAATGACTAACTCCTGAAATCTCAAAAACTTCTTTTCAAAAGAGACTTGAAGCTCAGCAATGGAAATTCCTGTATTTGTAGGTTGGTTTACAATGCCAATAAATTCTTATATTATCTCAAGAAATATATTGCTTAATCAAAAGTATGTGCAAACAAGATTGTTTACAATCAGTGATCACAGGATCATAGAGTAGTTTGGGCTGGAAGGAACCTTTAGAGGTCATCTAGTTCCAACCCACCTGCAACAAAGAGGGGAAGCTTCCACTAGGTCAGTTGCTCTGAATCCTGAACAATTTGACCTTGAATATTTCCAGGGATCATCTCTGTGGGCAACCTGTGCCAGTGTTTCACATAAAAAAATCTCTTCCTTATAAATAATATGGTATTGAGGATTTGCAAGGTTCTAATTTTTTTGCTACAATCAGATATAGAATACTGAGGAACTACAGAATTTTTTACTACAGACATGAGAATGGTGCATTTGTGAAAGAAGAAGATACTAAGACAACATGCAACATTTAAAAAAGCATAAAAGAGGATGATGAAGAGACTGGGAAAAACATAGATTTAGGCAGTAACAGTAATGATGCACCACTCATCTGCCACTGCTACTTGGCTTTTGAATTATTCTACTATGAATGTGGGAGAAATATCAGCACTGTATGAATCTGAGCAGTTTTCAATTTTTCAACCAGCAGACAACAAGACAACTACCCTGCCCTTCCCTCCCCCCCATTTCCTTCCTATGATTCATCATTGCAAAGACATTCTTCAAAAATGTTTGTCTATATTAGGAATCCTTCTGCAGAAGTAAAGAGGTGAGAGTCAGCAAAATCTTGACAATCAGCTCACTGGAACAAAGTCAGAAGAATTTATTGTGTGAAAGTTTGTTGAATATAGACTTGATGAAAATGCTGGAAATACAGCTCCTATTGTATTCCAGGAGGTCAGATTTGAATAAGAGTTTGAATCCAATGCAAGGGGAAAAGATTCATCTATTATTCTAATATATGTCTTATGATTACTTAGCAAAATGTATTATCTTTTTAATCAAATCATATAGAAGAGGTTGTAAAGAACAGGAACTGGAAGCATTATTAAAAAATATCTCCAAGTATTATCAGCACGTTGGAGACAGGCTTAAAAAAGGTAAGAACCATTTACCCACACACAAAGGCTTTTTTTTTTTTTAACGTCTAAGAAGTCCTGAGATAGCAAACTAATCAAAATTCTGCTCTGGTAGAATAATAAAATCCTACCAAATTCTCAATGCTATCTTTCGCTATCTTTCTAGAAATGATATAAAATATGTATCGTGACGCACCTCGTCAGAATATAAAGGAGATAATTTCTGGGAATACATCTATTTTTTGCTGCAGCATATGCTCCTAAGTCGACAACAAATTCTTAGCAAAGAGGGGAACTTTTTCATTTTATTTTGGAACAGCTCAACCAGAAGGTTTTGGTCAAAGCCACTTTCACATTAGAGAGAGAATTCTTTTTCTCAGCATATTCTTTCTCAAGCCTTTTAACTTCTCTTCTTCCTTCTCCCTCACCCAGACTAAGAATCTTTCAAGCATCATACCACCTTCCACCGTATTATTTAGCAGAAAAAACTTTTAGAAACACATCAAACCACTTGGCAAAACAATGTCTAGAAATTCAGGACACATGAAGAACAGTGGAACGTCAGTCATTCCAGGCAAATCAGGCAGTAGAACTAGAACTCAAAAAAATAATAATGTCAACTGAAAAATAGTTTAGACAAGTCGGACAGAAGGCTTTGCTTTAGTGAGAGACTACAGATAATCAGAAAACTATTTTAGTCAACAAATCTGTTAAAAGGTGACTTGTACACAAATCCACACAACAAAGGACAAGCTGTAACCATGCCCCATCACACTACATGCTGATATAAATGACTGGAGATTGTCTGGCTTGCTCTTGTAACGGTCATTTCACTGACTTTACTGAAAGTTTTAATACTATTTAAGTGATACTTTCAAATAGAAATTTTTAATGTCAATTAATGCAATTTACTTCTCAAGCCTGAAAGGAAGTTAGATTATTTTCTCTAAAAGAGATACACTTTTATATTAAATCCTATAGGTATTATAAATAGTGATGAACGACATAAAGTGAATCTCTCATGACACAGGTATGCAAAAAGCAGCATTATGCCATCAAAAGTATTACTGTATTATTAAATGTTTTGTACACAAGAGTCAATGGCACCTTAGGGGGCTGTGGGTTCTGCCTGCCAGTGACCCTATTTACTCTGGGAGGATGGGAGGGAAGAAGAAAAGAGGCATAAAAGGATTAGGTAATTCTGTGGCCTTGGCAGGTACAAGTAGTGCTGATATTGCAGCGGTATCTGCATACAAGAATTCCAGAAGAGTTTGCTACTACATAGGATGAAGAAAAACACTCAGCAATAGAAACTACTGTGGCAGTGGTATATTTTCCATCCGGAGCTGTTATATGACAATGTTACTTACCATGTTTGTGTGGTGAATAAAGAGAGCTATATGAAAAGGTTATGTTATGTTGATAGTCATTAATGTGGAGGAAAAAAATTGCTATTTTATGTTACCATAAAAATTCAAAAAATCAAATCTTCTAGCCATGTGCCACTAATAACAAATGTATTTGAAATAACTTGCATTTAAAAATACGAAGGTAGACAATCTGAGTGATATAATTCCCCTTGCTCTGTCTTCATTAACAGGTGTGGAAATCAGGGAGCACTGGTTCCAGCTGTAACTGTGATGCAGACACCCCTGCAGGTGGGTGGCTTAGGAAAAAAATGTTCCTCACAAGAAGACGATTAGGATCTCAGTGTTGCTGATTGCCTATCACAGTTTAAAGTGTTAGTTAGCTCAAGGCAACAACCCAGACAAAGACCCTGCTGAACTTATTCCCTTGCACACCTGGTGAGAAATTCACAAATACCTGGCAAAGCAGTCATTGCCACCCACCTTCTGTGGTGACTGGGAGAGAAATCTCCATGCAGGCTGCAGACTGGGCTTTCCTGAAGGGGGGCCTGCCGGGCCCTCGGCGGTTTGCTCTCGACACATCTGCACTGGAAAGTCGTTTGCCTGAACTGCAGCTCTGGGATGTTGGGCTTGTACAGTGACCATTCACGTGATCTGGAAAGTGAATGCAACAAATGCTAGGTAAAGTGCCAGCTCCCAAGATTCAGAATGGAGGAGAGATGTGTGTTCTGACACTTGAGAATGGGTTAAATAAAATCTTCTGTGAATAACTACTGATTTGTTTTACCAACCCATCACATGTACGTAGAAAATAACTCACCACATCTTTAAGGCATAGTTTGAAAGAACTCAAGGGCCACAGAACTGGTACGTGTTCTTAGAGCTGCAGATCCCACAGCGTTTTGCTCACCTATGCACACAGGCATTTACCAAGGTACTGCAGGTAACACTGGCACCCTGCTGCTGTGTCTCCTAAGAGATACCAAGTCAATTTGAATGTTTTCTTCCGTTTTTGCTCTCATAAGAACTGCAAGTATAATTTACTACAGACTATTTCTATTCAGAACGCAAAGCTGCATGAAACAGGCCACTATTTGAGATAATTGCAAAAATAGCCATAATATTGCTAAGTATTTTATTCTTTATATATCACATAGATTTATTTTACTTCTAAGGAAACTGACTGCTGGACAATTGATTTGTCTGCTACAGCTCTATAGAAATGAGGCCATGGTCAATCAGCACAGCACAGGTTGCTGTCTCATGGGGTGGGAAACAAAATGCGCCTGCTTCAAACTCTTACTGCATTCATCTGTTCTTGGTCAACAGGTCTTTAAATCACAACACGCATTGATCAGGGATTGGATCAGAGTTCACAATAGGACTGGACCATAAAATATTCACATATATTTTTCTTCCTCTCATGCTGGGCAAGACAACATAAGGAGAATTACTGAACACAATTTCCCCTTCAACATGTGAAAGGATACACACCCAGGTATAAGTGAATTACTTTTGGTCTGCAGGTGATTTTAAGTAAACAGCAGGTAATAAGCAAAACAAAAGTTCAGGTTCATGCAAGCACACCGAGTATTTTATTCAAAACTGTAAAAGCTCAACACAATAGGTAGGGACAATCTTGGGGTTTCTGCCTTAATTTTAAATTTTGGGTTATTTATATCTGAGAATTATCGTAGCCTTCAAGAGTCTTCATTTAAGTATCATAGTCAGTCAACTCTCTTTGATTTGTATTGTATCCAAGGAAAAGATGAATGTTCATGTACCAAGATAAATTTATTTCTTGGTTACCATGCCACAATAGCACTGGTGTACATTATGGAAAGCTATTTCTATATTCACTCAATATTCTGGTTCTATACTGAATACAGTGTATAGTGTGGTACATGTAGCCTTTGAATGTGCAAGTCAAGTCCTTTCCATGTGAAAACAGTTTACTCTTCATGAACAAAAGTGGAAAAAAATGTTCAGAATTATAGATTAGAAAGCAATTTAGTATCTGTACTGCGTAACAAAATAGCTCTGTAGGAGACACAACTTCCATGATTCCTGTTATTTTTCCTTAATACATGGCTATTAACCAAGCTCCAAGCTAACAGCAGATATAAAACTGATGTGGATGACTCATTCAATTTTTAGTTAGGAAATTTTCCTAAATTTGCTGTAACTGTTTGTATATTTCAGCAGGAAGTCCTTTGAGATCGGGGGCTTTGTTCAAGGACATAGGCTGACTGCTCAATTTCAGCAACAGACACATCCTCATCCAACTGCTTCCTTTCTTCAAAATTCAGTTTGTGGGAAGGTGTTTCAGCATGATATCTAATTATCTCCAGGGGGAATCCTAGGAAGTGGTGAGGAACGTAACAGAGTGAAAAAAATCATATTCTATAGAAACATCAACAACATTTGTGAGTCCCCTCCCCTGAGCATTGTACAGAATGGCCACAACACATCCAAACCCCTGTTCACTATGATGCAGCTTAAGAGAAATGCTGCTGTGTTTCTCTAAGTATGCTGGCTTGTCTTAGCTTCAGAGGCCCACATGAAATCATCATTAGGATCTGGGCACCTAAATCCCTTCAGATGTTTTGACAATGCTTTTTTGAATAAGCAAAGCCAATTCCTGGTGGAAAAAAAAATCAGGCCTCATCCTTGAAGCTGTAGGGATATCCCTTCAAGTACTGAAGTTGGTGAAATATTAGTGGGTGCTATAACAATGAGCAGAGGAGGGATTTTAGTGACCAGCTACAAACTTGTCTGTATTTTAACACTGTTCTGTTCCTCTGACTAGCTACAACTTTTTAAAATGTACACAAGAAGAAATGCAGGTCTTCAAGCCTTAGTAAAAACACAGGCATTGTACAACAAGTAAGATAATTGTAGGAAACACAACTGCAATTTTTTTTGTGGAGAAACTGAACAGAATCCAGCAGATAAAGACCACTCAAATCTATGAGAAAATTCTATGTGTGTGTTTAAAAATTAACTTCTCACATTATTTTAATGCTCTAAGGCCTGTGACACAAAACAATTCTTAAGAAAGGTTATGTACTGTTTAAGAAAGGGTTCCTTACTGCACTGTCTGAAGAAAGATGAAGTGTCCAAGAAAAGTGACAAGAAAAAAAATGTACTGCGTCTCTACAGTGTACTTTCAAAGGGAGAATGAGAATGTTCAAGCTCTCAGCCTTTCAGAAGGACTGCAAAGATTTACTACCCCTCTGAGGCCTGAGTCACCTGATTCTCCTTTGCCATGACAGATGTCTCCCAGCCACCCCAAAGAACACGTACAGGAGGCTTGTAAAAACACGGGTTTTTTCCAGCTTTGTTTGATTTGTAAGGAAAAGCAACATTTTAACTTTAGTCCTTGCTGGATTACTGCTTTTGTCACATGGTCACTGGGGCTCTTCTCAGCTCAGAAATATTAATTGATATGGAGCATTAGTTGACATCAGGGACATGAATGTTGTACTTAAGCAGCAAGGCAGATTGCTCTGTGCTATTGACAAAACAGTGCAACAGCTCCTCACTCTCTCTTCTTCTGGAGGAGGCAGAGATTTGTTGCTGAAGAAAACACTGCACAAAATATCCCTTCTCTTTACTACCACATTTGCCATCACCTCGTACCCCTTCGGTGGTACTACACCTCCTACACCCATGGGTGCTGCTACCCATGAGGTGAAGGGAATAAGAATTATCTTCCCCAGTGCTCCTGGATCCCTTCAGCCAGTCCCACACTAATGCAATGTATTTGGGCATCATGGTTTAGTGGAGCTTATCCTTGAAGCAGTCTTCAAACTGTGTAAGAGCCATCCTACTATGCCAGAGGAGCAGCCTTGTCTGCTCCCTGTGGATAGTGAATTAAATAGCCAGGGCTCAGTTTATGGCTATTCTGATCATTAATTAAAAAATTTAGGGCTCATACAAGCCATTGGAAGTAATCATAGGCAATTACCCCTTTAGTGCATTTAATACTAATTAAACTGTATGAGTTTAATAAAGGAGTAAATTACTGTATATATGATGTACTAAAATATATAAAAGTTCGTGACATAAAATTCTGTAATGGTCTCCACGTGCTGCTTCTACAGTGCAGTTCGTGGTTGTTTGCCTTTGTCTGGGCCCATGGAATTAAAACTGCTTACCCATATGAATGAAAAATGCTTTATCTGTCCCTGTTACCAAACATTAGCACCATTCAGTGCCCTCTGCACCCCACAAACTGCTTTAAGAAAGAGAACTGTGCTGGAGGGAAGGCAAGAGTGTCATACAATAGCACTGGGGTGATGAAATCAAGAGGAACTGAAGAAGTACCATCAGTTTCTGTGAACCTGATGAAACTACTGAGAGATGTGATGTGCAACATGACAGCAGCAAACCTGCAGGGCAGCCTCAAATTAAGCCAAATTTTTTTGAGGCAAGTTGCGCTGGGAGAATATTCTATATACACATGTGAATTTTAGTTTGCACACAGTAACACGTATATCCTACACAACCTGCCTGATTACAAACATAGAACTTTTGAATATCTTGGTGACCCCTGTAAAAAAGCAAAAGAGACCAACAATTTACCAGTAAAAAGATGAACACTTGTTAAAGCCAAATGTAATGAAAATGTCAGGAAGAAAGAAGCATTCATTTGCAGTTAGTGCCTAGCAATTTTTTACACTTGACACAAAAATCAGGAAAGAATGAGCAACCAATTCTTTCACCTCTAACAAAGGGATAAATTCAAACAGAAAAACTAGCTGAAAATTTTCTTACTAATGATTTGAGAGAGGCTGAGACAAAAAAAAATCCATAATTAGAAGCATTATAGTATCACTTTAAGTTGTAAGGAAGTAATCAATAAAAGAGAAGACAAGAAGCAGAAGAGAACCAGAGAAATGCTTTAATACAGAGAAGAAAGAACCTGAAAAATAAGTCTGAGAAAATCTTCTCAACAACTGTTGAAGAATACAATCTTTACTGTTAAAAGGAAGAAAAATCCATCTGTTTCCACTGAGGGATTTTTTGTGTATTACCAATAAATTAGATTTTGAGTAATGATTATGATGGTGACTAATCTTTCTTTTTGCACAGCAAAGAGATACACATTTGAGTAAAAAAAAAACCTGCGATCTTATAACTGTACAAATGGCCCCAAGGGCTGTCTCGGGTTTGTAGGTAAATAATCAAAATCAGTGTATTAGTGTGAATATTCATTAGTGAGAACACAGACTGATACCATAACATTTAAGAATTTTAAGGAATTTATTAAAACAAAATTTCCCTAAAAAGTCAGAAGCACAAATTTCCCTTGGTGCAGTTCTGTCAGCCAGGCAGGAGAGAAGGTGAAAGCCCTGGCAGAAGAGGTTAACGCAGATGCACTGCCAACAAAAATGTACATTTTACATCATGTCTTCATCAGTTTGAAGAGGAAGGAAGAGTTGCCCTAATGACATGATGGTAGAATATCTAGGTGTACTCTAACACTATAATATGCTGTCATTGTAACATTCTGCCTACTGCCTGTACAATGTAAGGATATTCTGCCTATGGTAACAAAATCCTATCCTACACTTGGTTCTAAACCCACTATGTTTTTGAAAGCAGGATGAACAGATGTATTTGTCAGAGAACCAAATTTTTGTGAAGTGGCTGAAAGCATTAAGTGCATTGTCAGATCACTGACAGATTCTCCTTTAAAATGACTATTTTTTGCCTGAAATTATGAAAAAACTGAAATGAAAATACAAAATAAACACTCTCCAAATGAAAAACATTGAGAATACGTTATCGTATGTCATAACATCACCTCTACATTACCATACCTGAAAAATCGAAACCTGGCAGTGCAAACCTAAAAACAAATCTAGCTTTGCTCCCACAGAATAGTGGGAAAATTTTGGACTACTTGGATCTAAGTCTGCTCCTCAGATTCATCTGCTGAATTTCTAGTGATCAAACCACACTAGTGCACTGTCTCAAAAAGTACACAGCACTCAGTGTGCCTCCACAGAATAATCTGACATAAGTGGTTGCTATGCTTTGTGCAATAAACAGGAAAACATAAGACAGAAAACTTGATTGAATTCTGAAACGTAAGCATGAAACGTCATAAATCCTGAGCTGCACAGAAGACAACACTGGAACATGCAAGCAGAGTGGATGGACCACAAGACTACCTGGATATGAACAACTTGTCCTGAGCATCCTTTAGTTTAACACTACACCTGCACTTTCACCATGGAAAAAACTGGCATTCATTCTCTGCTTTTAAAAATGAAAAATGTTACAACCTGAGAGGTGAACAGAGACCCCAGAATGGAAGAATACCCTGTATGTGTATGCAGTGCTTGAAAGGAGTGGAAAATTACTTACCTTTGAAGTCCTCAGTAAGGAACTCTTCTTTATGTAAAACCAAAGAACTTGGGAACAGTGAGTACCTGTTACACTGGAGCCTAGCCAGTTGCATATAATTTTGTTATTACCAACTCCTAAATGTATGATGATCTTTACTACTTGTTTTGTTTCCCAGCTACCAAATTTCACTGCCTTTCCTTTGTGATGAAATTTACCTGTATTACTTATAATCATTTTAGTTAGGGTATTTTTGTATAGTTTAAGGCACTTACCTTTCCTTTTAACTACTTGCTTGTAAAATTTCCAAGTAGATCAGCTTGTTGTATTTTTTTTTTCTCATCTGGAAACATTAGCAGTTAGAACACAGCCCCTTTCTGCTGTGAAATATAACCACAGAGCACATGTGTATTCTGCTATAATAACTGTATTATCCTGTTGCTTTTAAAAATTCTGATAATTCTGATTATTTGGACTGGTAGAATCGTAATATATCCATTAGATATGTAAGTTCTCTTCTAAAAATGTTTGACTATAAACATTCTTATTGACTATAAGCATTCCTTAAGGAAGGAAGGAACTGGTGCTGTCATACACCAGACCTTCAGAAGATTGAGACTTTTGTCTAGTAGAGTCCTCAATACAGAATATCAAAATCCAAGCCTCAAAATGTGAAATAGCTGAAAGACTAAAGTTTTAAAACCATTTCTGTAAAAGTGAGAGACATTAGTCCACCTCACAATGTTTTGCACCTTCATAGTGATCGAACTTGAAGTAGAAAAGGCAAGGCTCAATCTCCACCTACTCAGCAAGAGCATGACCAGACATTTGAGGGCTGAAATCCTCCCCTATATTTGCCATTTGCCAGACTGCAGATCAAGTGCTGTGAGACTTGACTGGACACTGTCCTGACCTACCTGGTGTAGCCTGACCTGCTTTGAGCAGGATGGGGGTCTAGACAACCTAGACCTAGGGGGTCTAGAGGTCCCCTCCAAACTTGATTATGCTGTGATTTTACCTAGAGGCAGAGTTGAGATGATTCCTCAACTCAGATGGTACTTTCAGACTGAGAAGGGGACAGAAAGTTCCTCTACCCTTCTGGAAGGATACATATGCTGGACAGTCCCTGAAATACTTAGCATGCAAAAATACAAATATTTTCCAATGTATATTGCCAAGCATTTAGAGAAAATCATTGGTACAGCTGGATGTCTGGGTCACCTTTTCTACAAAGTCATACCAAGGAGGAAAGCAACTCATATAGTTTCAAAATTTCTGAAATGATCTTTAGCCTTCTAAACAGAACTACAGATCCAGATAAATCAATACAGAATGCTCCATTTAAAATCTACCAGTTTGTACAATGCAGTAGTAAGCAAAAACAGATTAAAAGCTTCAAAATGGAGTGAGTGCCTAATGTCTGCTGTAAATACTTTGAAAAATTAAAGCAAGAATTGCTATAACCCCACTGCTCATTCTTAAAATGGAAATTAGGTTTCATTTAATCAGGTACTGTTTTATAGGCTTGGGAGCATCCAGGAAGTGCTGCTTCCCTATCAATGACATACAAAGGCATCAAATGGTGGATATTTTCATACAATAACTCTATTACCATTTACATAAATCAAACAGATTCCACAAACCTCATCCAAAATGGACAAAATGAAGTACAAATCCATAACCCCAGGTCTTTAATCAGATCCTTACAATTATGTTATATGAACACAACTTTCAGAATTAAAGTTTTTCGGCCTCTGCATTGGAATATGCTTCTCAAACCCTTGAAAAAAATGAGCGTATTTGGTAATTTTTCTAGATTTTCACTGCTATATAAGATGGAATATATTAACTTGACTTGACAAAGAACTCATTCACTGCTTATAAGTATCTGCAGAAAGCATAGGAAAATATATTATAATTTTGAAGATCACAGCTTAGCAAGAAGAAAAAAACTACGTCTATTTATATTTGCATTTCCTTTTGTTCTTTCACTAAAAAAGTCTAGGTGATGGCATAACTCCTTACAGTCAAACCATCTGTTAATAGTAATTCTAGAAAAGTCAGCAATTACTGACTCTCCCCCATCTTTAGCTATGGCTTCTGTCTGGCTCTCTGTGATCAGCTGGAACCTTTAAGAGCTTTTAGTGAAATGAGCAGAAATATTTTCTAAAAGAAAAACACAAGGTGATGCTTGAAGTGGCTGGTGAAGCAAAGTTAGAAAGCTCTCGTACAAAACAGTTCTTTGTATCTGGATATATCTCAAGACTCTCCACTTAATTCAAAAAAATTAGGATTATCCCCATAATTCATCTCTGTGAAACACTGCAAGGAGATGAAGATGTTCAGAAGACTTTGGGAAACATTATTAGGTTTAAAAATAAAGATACTGTAGTTCAGAGCTGCCTCTGAAGGGTAATAGAGAAGCTGTACAGTCTATGCAGCAGCATTGCCTCGTCTTCCTTCTGGTCAACTCAAAAAAACATTGGGTTGCTCTGACCTGCAGTAGCTAAAACTATAGAGATGTTTCAGTGTATCACTTCAGGTACCACATCACTCATTTCTGTGTGGAGATACAACATCCACAGGTGACAAGTGCTTCAGCAAGGAGAGATAATAATCACCACATCAAAATAAAAAGAAGCTGAGATCAACTTCATCAGTCATATAAAGGTCAATGTGGAGTCCCAAAGTACCTTTAGGTCATGAAAATCCTGCTGAGGTTTAACAAGAACACCCTGAGTCATCAGATCACACATTATTCCCCTAAATGATAGCAAACTACTCCCCAGTTTCCAGTACTGGCAACACCTCCACCTGAAATAGATTTAACTTCTACTTAACCTCTACTATTTACAATTCAAAGCAAAGAGAAAGCAAGGACATTCCACGAGGCAGATCATAAGAAGGGAGCAGGACTGTGAGCTGCCAAATGCTAATGTATGCCCCAATTAGCTGCAGCCGCTGCTGAGAGTGGGCGATGTATCAGCACTCGCTAAAAAGCTACAAGCCAGAGCCAATGGGATGCATGGACAAAATTTTATCATTTCAAAGTGGTGACCTGAATATCTTAACAAGAAGTGTGGGCCAAAAACTATTAGCCCCCGAATATTCAGACTATGGGGACAATCTCAGGCAACAGCCAAACAGTGGATAAATAATCTCCAAGAGCTTTGACAGTGTGGCCAGGACATTTTGCAGCAGAAATAACTGAAATGTGGTCATCACCTTTTCCAGGAATTCTCATTTAAATGTAGCTCCTTATACTGAGAAAGAGAGGTTCTTCCCAGCCTGTTGTAAACTAAGCAGTCTATAATTCAGCACAGTTTTAATGGCTAGAATAATTAACAGGAATATTTTGCCCTTCTAAGACTGTCATGAATGAGAGCTGAGAGTCTGGGGGTTTTTCAGTCCATTTTATTTTCCTTTGTTAAACCTCTCTCTGCTGTCGATTATCCATGAGTATTTGCCAGTTTACACATTGAATCCTTCTTCCATGTGCTTCATCCTTAGCTTCTGGGTAATCTGAGCACAGAATACCTGATTGCTTTGGCACTAACAACAAACAGGATGCTTTAGTGACAATTTGATCACTCCTTTCAGTGCTTATGAAGTTTTTGGAACCAATGGCATTCCACTGTTTTCTGTAAGATGTTGAACTAGACCTTCTTAGGCTTATTTTAGTTTATACTTTGCTTGTTCTATAATATTAAAAAACAATGAATACAAGCAAATAAATGAATGGTAGAAACATGACTACTCTGAAATCAAAACTACAGGCAGGATTATGCATTCCATTAATCTTCCAAGTTCCTTACATATGTCATACATTTAAAATGGATCATCATGCTTCCAACCCTCTCAGGTTGAATTTGTTTAACTTCTGGAGCTTTTTACCCTCTCCCCTGTCCTTGGGGTTTCCTGGGGATTTTTTTTTTTTTTTTTTTTGGGTGTGTGTTTGTTTGGGATAGTTAAAATATAATTCTGCCTACAATTTGTCAATATATTCTAGGAAAAGCTTACAATATTGTCCTGCTCCCAACATGATTACAGGAAAGCTGATGATAAGGTAGCTTTTCCTCTGATGTACAACATTTTATATTACACAATAAAGCTCTCACCAATTCTAATTACAATGATATACTTATTTCTTTTCCAAAATCTTTGAAATCCAGTCTTTTGTCCATTAAGTTTATCTTTTGCTTGTCTTATGCTTCAGGATTTAAAGTTATTTAATGTGTCCTTCAAGACAATGTATTTTTAATAATACTATGAGAAAGGAGTTGTTCTGTAGAATATGGCTTAGTCTCAAGTCCTATCCTGTGGCTATTTTGATACTCTAAGTAGTCACCTTCCCTCTTAACAGCTGCCCATTATTTTACTGATAAATATTAATTTTACAGGTTTATAGGTGCCTACTTCCTTTACCTTTTTGGATTATTAGGAACATTATAATTTTCCACTCCAAATTTTGTTTGGGTGTATTCTTCCGTTCCTACTTTCTCAAACTTATTTCTACTGAATCACTTTGCACTCTGAAACCCACACAATTTGGATTGAATTTTCCAATGATTTTTCAACATATATTTACTTTTATCTTTACCAGGAGCAATTGACAGTTTTCCAAGTTCCTCAGTAATTTATAAGGTGAAAGATATATTTTTATACCCCTGACTTTTGCCTTGTGGAACAAGTGCTATCTTGGTTAAGAGGTGCACATGATTCCCAGTGACAGAAATGAAGTTCAGCTGTCTTATGCAAGGACATGATCCAACTTTAATTTTTATCTCTAAAAGGACACTAAGTAATGAGGTATGGCTACTTGGCTTTTTCAGTCATCTTACAAGGGAAACTTCCCAAGAGACCAAACCTAGAAAGAACTCCTTGAGACTGAGAATATTTAAAGAACATTTATAAGATTTTTTTGTGTGAACCACACATTCCAATCCAAATACCAGGAGCAATACCCTTTTTGTGGATATGATGTTGCATGATCTGCTCCTAGATGTTTTACCTTATTCAAGATATAGAAATTTTTGTTTTAGCTTTTTTGAGGTCAAATTTGTGCTCTCATTATGCTCCTCCACTGAAATATTAAAGCAGAATTGAGAAAAAAGATTACAGCAAACTATGTATTTAACAGCTGGCTGAGGTAAGTCTCAAGGAGAGGACTGAGACAAATGACTGATTTCTGATCTGACTTCTCAGACGTTCAAAGACACCATAAAATACAGATGTTCAATTGTCTTATCACTATTGTGGCACAACTTGTACACCAAATAAAGAAAACAGATCAGCACATGCATTGGGTATTATAGGCAGAGTTCACCAACAACCAGCTTGGAAAAACTTCTGGAGTTTTTTCAGAATCAAGTATTACACACACAGTGTGTAATGATTGGCAAAATATGTCTACATGAAACAAATGAATATTAAACAAACAAAATGCTGAGAGCTGCCAACAGAACTGTATGGGTTAATAGGTGGTTTTTAGAAAGCCTTTTCAGACAAAGCCTTTGAAGTTATTGTGTTATCTCATGAATCAGTTGGTAAAATGTTTTGCCAGTGAATGTAAGGAAGTTTAAAGCTGTTGGCTTTCGCCTACCGTACCAAGATCAGTCTTAAGATCTGTTGGCAGACTTAACTTTCTTGATCCTTTAACTGAAACAACAGAAAAAGGAGAAAGGCAGTTGTTAATAAGTAACAAAGAAAAAGGAGCGAGGGAAAACAACATGCCATCTTCTGGTTAAATTTGTAAATTTCTGCAAATTTGTAGCACTTTTCTTTTAATCAGCATATAAAGGCAGAATAATGGTTTAAATATTTTCATTTACACCATTCAGCAAAATAAATGCAATTGAACAAAGAAGCACTAGAAAAAAAAAAATTATGTTTTACACAGCTTTGGCTGTGTGCTGCAATATCTTACCTTGTGGTGACAGGAATGATAAAAAAAGAAACCACAAATGAGAATAAGATAAATATTGCAAATGCTGGCTATGCAGCATATCGCAAATATTTAAACACCTGCAAACCAATTTAATAAGAGGGTGCAATGAAATTGTGAGATCTGATGACATCATACCCTCAGGATAGCATTTGAAAAAGAGAGGGCATATTGTAGAGGTTATGGGGACAGAACATACTGTTGTAATACTATGGAAAGGAAGACAGATTGCACAGAAACGAAATACAGCAGCTTCAGGACATAATGTGGTGTTATCTAGTCATCAAAATATTGCACTCAAATTAGTGAAGGTTTAATTATTTGTTGACTTCCAATTATGCAAGAAACCGGTAATTTTGCTTCTGTTCAAAAATGTTTTCATTTCCTCACACATGAGCACATTTTCAAACAATGAGCACCAGAGAACTGAAATAAAGCATGTCTTGTAGCAGTCAAAATGGCATTAAATTTATCAGAAGAATGCCTTAAGAAATTTTTTATTAATTATTCAGAAGACTTGATTTCTAATTTGGTTGTTTCATTTTGTATTCCTTTTTTTTTTCACATGGTTTTCTGGCTTTTACACCTTATCCATGCTGTCTGTTACTAGAAGGGAACAATCAAATATTTGTCAACTATTATATTACTATTATTATACTTCTAAAGAAAGTCCCACATGATAAGTACCACAGTGACAGGAAAATATGAATATAAGGAACAAATTCTTTGTAATTAGTAAGCTAATTCTTTGTATTTAGTAAGCTTTTAGGTCAGAAGGATGCCCAGAACAGACACTCACTATTTTAAGTCACAAAATCCCTAAAAACCAAAAAATTCTGTTGTATTCTTCTGCAATGTGGCAGAATTAAATATCAGCCAGCACCTACGTTAGATGTTTTTCTTTTTCTCTTCACGGATGAGTAGGGGAACCCATGAGGCTCTTGAACAATATTTTGCTATCAGTTGAACCAGCACAGCCCTCGCAGTTAACCCATCTATAGCCATAACTTTAATTCAGGACATGGTGAAGAGGTCTCTCCAGATCAGCCTGACATCAAAAATACACACTCCTAACAATACTACATAAAAATTCTCTAATTTGGATACCAAGTGCCTAACACTTGGTATCCAAATTAGAGAATTTATCAGCGTCCATTTTAGGCACTCACACAACAGGCAGTTTGATTTTCAGAACAGGCTTTAAAAACCCATTCCATTTATCTGAGCAGCTGTAAAATACTCTTTCAGACTGTGAATGGGTGGCTACTGCTCCAGAAAATCAGTGCTCTGCTATAAAGAAGCATCACTTGTGATATAATCTCCTTTTAGGGGAAGGACAACATCTGGCCTAACCAGCCCTCTGAAAAACAATAAGCAATTCAGAAGAAAAACTGTAGGACACTTCACTAACAGATTAGGACTTAGAGTAGCTAAATTAGTGCTGTCATCATGCAGCTTTGAGCTTTGAAATTGGTAGTCTAACCTCTTCTATTTCTAGGTTACAGGTGTTTGTGCACAGCAAGAATTATATGTCTTGTGCTGCATGTCACAGCTGTGTCTAAATGGCGACACACGTCTGAACCTAATAGCTCCCAGCTATTTGTGTGCAGGCTCATACAGCACATGCCAAGTTTGGACTTTCTGATTCCTCTGAAGGAGTCTACACAGGCTCAGTTTGGGAGCTGCCACGTGACAATTGCACACCCTTCAAGTGGCAATCACACAGCTGGACACTGATGCACCAGAACACAGCACAGATCACTGACAATAGACCCCATATTTGAAGGTAAAAACAACAGAAGAAGCTGGTTGTTTTCATGGTTTACTGTGATTAAAGCTGTCTATATTATTTTTTTTAAACTAACTTTTAACTATTAATAATATCCACATTCTGATCAGTTTATGTAACCTGTTATTAGTACCCAAATCATGCATGTTTTACTATATTTACATTTATTATAAAGAAGGATCATGCACATAAGCCTATCTTGCTGACAGAGAGCTTTGGAAAACCAGTTTTATTTGAGAATGGAGTATAAAGGCTCGAGAGGCCAGCAGAGTTGTCTGCTATCATCATTTGTTTATGTTCGCGCTGGAGGCAGCCAGCAGAAATTGTGATGCTACAGCATAAGGCAAGACAGCCCCTACCCAAAAGAGCTTCAAGTGGTAAGAGTCAAATTATTCAACTGTGGGATGAGGAAGAGTCCCTAGGCCCAGTCTAGCAGCCAGCTAAGCTTAGCACGCAGGTCTCCTGACCTGATGACATCCTGCTCCACAGCCATATGGTTCCTCTCAGTCTTTCAAGGAAAACACCAAGGCACAACCAACAAACAAAACTCGCAGCTCTGGCACTCAGTGTTGAGTTTCCCTCAGCTATTACAGGAGCACTGTGGTCACAGATTTTCGTATTATTCAAAATGAAGGTGACTTCATATAGGATTTTTTCTAAGGAGCTTCTGCCTGGCTGACACTCGGAAATAACAGTCCCAGTTACTGCTAAAGCCGTCTTGAACCCTGAGCCATGCACCAGGGGCTGCACAAGGGCCCAAACCCAGGTCCCCAGCTCACACTGCTCCCTGTTCCTTGCTAATCCCTACACACAAGTCCCTTTTCAAGAACTTACGCACGAATTCACCTGTTCAGAAACTCCCTTGCTTATGGGAAATAGTGATAAAATGCACCTTGTATCCACACTGCTGAAGCTAATCTCTAAATATTGCCTTCTGCCTAATTAACATTCTTTTTAACTTAATATGGATAAGTAGCATGGTTTTGCAGTGTTATCAGTAACTAAGTTTCAAAATACATTACATTCCATGTTTTACAGATACACAAAATGTTTTGAAACATTTACTTTCTAGGTTGTTTTCCAGGAGAATATAATTTTCAAATGGAGTCAAATCTCTTCAACTATTCTGAAGTCACCCACAAGTTAAAAAAGAGAATGATTGTTAAGAAAATAATATTCTTCTTGAAAGAAAGCTATTTTCAAAACACTTCACATAGAAAAGTGGGAGTTTGGCATGGCAAAGGCCTAATCCCAGCAGATTTAACCAGTGAAATGAATAAGGATAGCAGCACTTGGAAATCACGGTATGTATAAAAATTTGTGATCTTGCCATTAGGGACCTGTCTCAAAGCTCATGGGAATCAGTTGTGGGAATCTTTGCATAGCCTTCTCCAAGCTTCAAAATCTTAAAAGCATTTTGAATGCAAGCCCCCAATATGAAGGTGCTTGTTAAAAAAGAACACAAATTCATTTTAATTTTAGAACAAACATTTGAGAAGTCACTCTTCTCTACACAGACTGAAGAAATTCTTTCCTTCTGGTCTTTGAAAGGAGTCTGAAGTGACCAATTGCATCTCACACAACAAATGACGTGTCAAAGTTGCATTTTTCTGTGCTCACAGTGTATTCCCATTAATACACTTCAATATGAAGCTCCATATCAATGTTTAAAACAGTAATAGACATACTTACTGTATATATATATATATTAAGCCACCAAATACCATGATATGGCATGCCTTGCTGCATTTTTACAGTCATGAAACATGCTTTAGATAGGTAAGAGTTTGGGGGTTTTTAAAGGTCTTTTCTTCCACAATTTTTATCAGTGTTATTCCATAAGTATTACTACATCCAGAATGCATTTACAGTGGAAATTGCCACCTCTCAGATATTCAAAAATAAGCAGAATTTTTCAAATGGCTTCACGAACTTCTTTTCCTTTATAGTGTTGTAAATGGCATCCCTACAGTATTTAAATACTAGTCTAATTAAACAAGATACCACTGGTTAAGGAAGATTATTCCTCTTCTCTGCTTATCACTCTTAAAAAGCAAGGTTGCTATTTCTTCACTTGCCGCTAACCTCTGTGTGGCACTGTGCATTTCAGAAAACTTTTAATCAAATGCTTTAATTTTATGTTCTATTCTGAACAGTGTTCAGAACAAGAATCTGATTTTTCAATTATATCATCTGCAAAGTCATGTTTTAGTAAGTAGCATAGGAGGAACATCTGAGAAGACAGTTTTGTGAACCAAGTTAAATGTTATTTAATGAAGAAGTAGGATTTGTACTGAATTATGTACTAGCCCTGCATGTGAAATAAGGAGTACTCTTCAGCCCTGAGTCTCTTGCTCAGTGCTCCATCACTCATATCAATGGTAAAGCACACAAATGCCTAATTCTGCTTTGAGACAGGGATAAGAAAAACAACACAGCCAAATGACTGAGTTGACCTAGGCTGGCTCTGCAGAAATTTAGTCAGAGGTCAAAACATTGCCAAGCACTAGAATGTTACATAATCAATTTTTCATGGAAACAGACACAGTTCAGGAAGTCTAAGCAATGTTCAACATCAGACCAAGAAATGAGGAAGCAGGAGATTTTTCAAGTTCTCCAAGAAGTCTTTACCAACACTGTTCTTATGGCCTGACTGGAATGAAAATCTGACTGAGCTACTAATGGCTCTCTCACATGTAGAACTACTCATGTCTACACTGGCAATAAGTGTGTCCTAGGGATTCTTCCTAGGCATTGTCTTGGAAGTCTCAAAGTACACACGTCAGCACAGCAATGCTGTTCCACAAATTGTTGCCCTTCTGACAGAGCTAAGGATGAAGATGGTCACATCTATGCCATCTAGTGCCCTCCAGCAGTTTGCACTTTGTGTACGTATTGGGCACACTCAGGGCCAGTACCTGGCATGAACTTTCCTGCTGGGTGAAGAACTGATGTTGATGTGCTCTGGCAACCAGAATGAACCACTGCAAATCAAACTCGGCTCTGTCTGTCTTTGCAACCTCATGTAGTCATACCCAGCAGGCCCTCCTCCACTGGGCAGCAACTTGAACCAGAGCAGTTCAAGTGTTCTTTCTGGTTTTGCTAAATTTCTGAAGGATCAAGTCTTGGTCTGTTTTCAGCAGAGGAATGCAGTCAGTGGTTTTACAAACACAAAGATCACAGGGCTCTTATGGAACACAGCACACTTCAATTGCAGAGCTCGTGTGCCATGGACTTTAAACAGATAAAGGCAAGGCTGGAAGTAGAAGGATCCTGCCTGGCAGATCCATAACCATGTAGCTGTGTTCTATGAGCAAGAAACATTAGTCAGTGAGAAGGCTGGTGTGGGTGTGAAGCTTTGCTGGTTAAGCACAGGATTAATTCCACTCCCAAGTTTTGGAGGGTGCAGTTTTGAGGTCACTTATTCCAAGTGACTAGGTTGAATTCTTCCCCATTTTACAGCAGGCATGCAGAAGCAATATTAATTAAATTTTGCAATAATTAAATAAAAATAATTAATATCAGTCACAGTAAAATAAACTTCTTGTTTTAAAAAGTATTTCTAATAATAGTTACTTCCTACAAAACTGCACCCAATTCCACATCTTAAAAATATAAATATAGCTTGGAAAACAACATGAAAGCGCTAAAATAGGAAACACCCATAAATATGCTATGTTTTCCTCACTGAATATCTCCAAACCAGAAAAGTGAAATATATTTTGGAGCAAATTACCTCAGATTTATCTAAGAGAGCTATTTTTGAGCACTATCAGAATGAAAAATTGAAGTTAACTGCAGAAAAAGTAAAGTGTTATAGGAGACATTCATCATTATAAAATTAAGAATATGCACATATGGTTACCAAGTCAATCTCTTGGCTTTCAGTGAAAAGAAAGGTTTTAGTTCATTTCTGAAGAGAAAAGTGAATAGTTGAATCCCAGTGAGCCATATAATAAATAATCTAATTGTAACTGAGCTATCAAATGTTTTAATTTAAAGCCTATATTATGAGTTTCTGAGGCCCTGCTCAAGGGTTTAAGCTCCTACTTTTATACCAATATTATTATAGCCTATTTCACTTTGATATCTCCATGTCTACAGATTTTGGGCTGCAAATAGTACAAGGAAATATATATTTCAAAGCAGCTGTTTTGTTTTAGCTCTTACTATGTCATGGAAACACTTTTATTAGTTTCAGCTTTTTATAAATTACTAATTAGTGGCTTTCATTCAAGATTAATGTATCCTGTTATTATGACATAAAATATGTGAAAACAATAACAGAGAATTTGAATAGCATACTTGTGGGAATTTGTTACCATAACTAAGGAGGAAAAATATCTATCAATACTTACCAAACTACAAGGAAAAGAAGTGTGATATGCATGCCACAAGCAAAACGAATGGATCACAGCTACACCTCCTTACTATCGGTAACATTTAAAAGCCAGCTACTAGAAAACAGCTCTTAGCAACCACCTTTAAGACAGTGAACGCACATTAAAGAGATCAGTGTAGACTAGGCACTTGCTGAAAAGGTCTCTAGGAATGGACAAATTCCACCTTCTGAAGGACTATGGGTAAAATGGGAAAACTTTATGAGTTTTTGTGTGGCCAAGATTTCCCTGCTCTGGCTCATAAGCAAATATTTTTATCTGAGGTTCTGCTTTCATTGCAACTTACATAAATCAGGCACTGGGGTTCTAATGGCTAAAATTTACCATCTCCATGTTGCTGATTTCAAATAATTTCTCCATGTACATGTACGCATAATATATACACATAGAATTACAAGGACTGCCTACTGTAAAAAAAACTTAGAAAGCCTTTTAAGAAAACAGAGCAACAAGCTTCTTAGAGGAGGTTATAGGAATATACCTGCATGATCCTGTTACTTCAAATGTTTTCACACTGTTCACCTCAAGACACACCACGTACATTTAAGTATTCCTTAAGGAAACAGACTTAGGATTTTACTGCGCTATGTAAAAAGCACTTCTCCAGTAATTTCTTCTCTTTGGAACTATGCACTTCACTTCTTAGGGATTAATGAAACACAGTGATGCATGACATGAATGGCTTATATAGACTGCAGGAAGAGAAGCCAATCACCTTTACCTGAAGTGGGAGACTTGCAACGCTCAAGCTCCAGGGAAACTGGACTGTCACTGAGTTCAGTCAGGCCTGAAAAAATGGAGTTAAAGAGTTAAGTTACAATCTAACAGGGCATGCTTCAACTTTCTTGGTTGATGGTATTCTGCACTTTAAAGTCAATTTGGAGAAAGGAATGGTGTGAAATGAGAGGGAAATAATCTATTTCAGATAAGTGCAGGTCACTGCAGCAATTTAGGCTTGGTTTAAAACTAAAAAAAAAAAAATCACACCTCTTGTTAACTCAGATTTGTCTTCCAAGTGCCTCGGGATAGAAAAGAGTGACTGTACCTAACAAAAGAAAACAAGTAAGTAATAGTTTAAAATTTAAAAGTCTGTGATATGACTCAAACTCATTCATCCCTGTCAATCTGATGTGGAATCAACTCTGTGCTTTCAACTGCTGCATAATGCAGGGAGGAAATCTTAAAAGAGGGGAAGAAAAAAAAATAAGATTACTGCTACTGTGCAATATTAGAATTTTCATGAATTCACACAAGATAGGTCATTTTAAAGGACACAGCAGCATTGCTAATGCTGGCTGAGTGTAACACTGAAATTTTTTACAAAATACTTAATATATGGTTTATATTATTTGCCAGGAACTCCACCTACATGGAAGACAGCAACAAGGAAAGCAATCCTTGTCTGTACTGCATAAACTCGAGCTTGTTTCTGTGAGCAAACTAAGATCCATCTTTGGCACAGGTTGAATGTTCAAGTTCAAATATGCCTTTGGCATGGTGGGGAGGGAAAGTCTGAGCTCAATCTTTTACCATGGGCTAACTCTTGAGTGGGTGAACTGGGCATGGCCACACCTATTCAGACGCACCCTTTCTATGTATCTGTAATGCCCTGTGGCTCATCCTTGTTATAGGAGCTCTGGCACTCCATGCCACTGGCTACCTGGGACTGGCAGGCAGTCCTGCCCAGACACTGACATGCCACCTAGGTGCACCCACAGCACTCAGGTCAGAGCCCACAGTCAGGTGTACATTACTGTCACCGTGACACTGGATTTACACACACTCTGCTTGTGCTGCATCCCGAGAATCAAACATCCTACAAGAACCTTTCAGTATGCTTTAAATGGGCACCATGGCTCCTGTAAGAGAAGAAATTATAATTTTTATTGCTTCTGGACCCTCAGGCCAGAGACCCTCACCAGTAAAATTCATATACACTCTTGTTTTGGAAAATTCTGCCACTCAGTCACCAGTCCTGTTTTCTTAGTATTAAAACCAGTGGAATCTTAACGTAGGTACTGACAACTTTATTACAACATATTTTTGAACTGCTGTAAGAACTGGAGAGGATGCAGAGCTCCTGCCAGCAGAACAAAAAAAGCTCCTACCATTAAAGAAGATGCAGGAGTGCAAGAATAATGCTGAGAGCCCTTTAGAAAACCAGAAGCATTGATTTAGTCTGTTAAGTCAGTATTAACAACATACTTGCTCCTGACTCAAGAAACAAGATCTGCCAAACTAGACACTATTGTTGAAAACCAAAGAATTTTTATTTTGAAAAATGTACTTGAATTTTTCTTTCATTTCACTTAAAATCTGTGAGAAAAATTTGTATTTCAATCAATTGCTAGTTCACAGTCACTTTTGATGTTATGAGAATATTCAGGAACTGTAATAATTTAGGAAGCCTCTCTTGTACAGCAGATCTTACTCCCACTTGAATCTAAGATTTCTGTATGTACCTAGAGATTTGGGACAGAATTGATTTTTGCTGCAGAACTGCCTGCAAGGTGCAGCAGGAGCAATTTTGCATAGCATCAGAGGCCTTGGATAAATAAAACTTATACTGTTTCTTTTGTAAATGCATTATTGGACATAGGTAAGTTTTAACACCTTCTCTAAGATATTCTAAACATTGTATAATTAGCACTGGTGTTGGATACAGCATCAAATCCCAGGTCAGACTTTGCTTCTAAATAGTTTGGAGTTTACTATGGAGTACATAAAACCAGTATTTCATCTCAATATAAATTACGGTGCTATGGACTTACACAGGAAAATCACCAAACTACACCACCCAAGAGCAACCACAGTAAGAGGACCATGACTTCTTCATGTTTGGCACAATTTGCAACACAAAACATTAAAGATACATTTCATGTTATGCTATTTAAGAATGTTGAAAACGCGAACTTCTCTAGAAACCTTGACTTGCTGTCAAGCCACTGTCACCCCTAGCAATGACCACCGAGAGATGCCTTTAAAGAAGAAGTGCAACATATCCCTGTGTGAAATGTAAGTGGTACCATGTGCCCTGCACAAGAACATTGGCTTAATCTCACTTAGATTGGCTTAAGCACTTCCACTTGCAGATTTTCTCCTGCCATAAATCTTTATTGCTTTGAAATATTATAATGAGTTTTGCTCATTACACTCCCATTTATCCAAAGTCTCTTAATCTTGCTAAATTCTAAATTTAGAAGATGTTCTAAGGCAATGAATTGCTCAATCATCATTCACTGAAAAGGATAAACACATATTTGTCAATTTTTATGTGTTACCTTTAATTCCACTAAATGTTTCCCTTAGAGACAAGAAAGTGAGCTCTTAAGCTTTTCCTTGTACTACTGCTCATTTTTTACTCTCATTTCCTTTTTAACGAAACTAAACTAAATATTTTCAATAATTAACCATGTATAAATATTTCCATGAAACTCAGCTTCCCTCAAATGTCTGAGAGACTACAACAGCTACTGAATTTAGATTAAAAAATATTTTCATTTTCCATTTTGAATTCTATAGGCAGTTTGTGCCCCAAGATATTTTAGCTATTTTTAGCCCCCCAAAACCACCATCCCAGCAAATTTTAAACCCACCTAGAGCAATAGGAATATAGCAGTAAAAATAAAGGCAAAAACCTGAGACTGGTGATGCGAACAACCACCTGAGAGAAGATATACCCATGGACATCATAAAGAAATTGGCTTTGGTTTGAACAAATCATAAACATGTGTAAATAGTGCAAGATGTAAATATATCACATAAAGCAGTAAAAGACTTTTAAAGACATGTCCTATGGATACTTTTCTAAGTTTAGTGTGATTTTCATTTCCTTGTTATTCAAGGATCAAAACCCATAGTAGTATGAGGTAACAACTTTAATGAACCCGTAATTTAAAATTATGCTTGAAATTTCTATTTGTATGTTCGAGTGATTCAGAATGATAATTTACTCTAAAGCACCCAAAGCCATCACATCTTTGCTTATAAATTAATTAATTATAAATAAATTACCATAAATATTCACAAGCCAATAAAATAAGTAAGCTCAGTGCTATCTTAATCCATCATCTTCACACTGAACTACCATACCATGTTTTCTTTATGTTTATATACCTATATATATCTATGCATGCATTCTTTGGAAATTAGTTAGCTCAGAATATAGGAATTGACTTAAACTCAGCCTATATTAGCTTCTTAGGTGTGAATTAAAGTGCCAATTACTGATATACAATGACTCATAGCACACAGTTTTCTGTATCCTCCTGTCAGACCGACGTTACTTCTGCTCACCCTCTCTCAAGGGACTGGCCTGAGGGAGGAACAAGAACTTCTCACTGAAAATTCTTCATTATGAAAATTATTTTGCAATGTATCAACATCCTTTGGATTTGACAACATTTTGGATGCTTCATAAAGACTATTTTCTTGCTCTACCAACAGATGGTATGAATTTCTAGTAGGAGATGCAAATTCCTTTTGCATCATTTTGGTATTTTCATATTCTGCTGCAGACATTATCCCTCTAGATGCAATAAATGTACTTGTTTTAGTATTTGAATGCATGTTACCCAAAATCAAGTAAAAACACATACAACTTGATTTCAATTGAAGAAGAAAACCAGCCAACCAACAACCAACCTCACAATTCTGCATTACAGCAGAGAGAGTTTATTTCATTTAGCTTCATATAATCTTGCTACAAAGGGAGGTGGCTGTAGATGTTACAGCAAATGGAACCAGCCATCAACACCTGAAAGCTATACCCAGCTCTGCACTTACGCTCATCTTAGCTTCCTATTTTCCTCAAATTACTTCCCTGATTGGACAACTATGTTCCAGTCTCTTCCACTGTATGCGTAGAACTGGTTACATTTCTTCCCTCCTTGCTTCCCTTTCCCACTTTCCCCTCCCAAACCAGGGAATGTGCTGCCTTAATGCTCTAAGCCCACTCTGGGTGCATTTGAGTCTACTTTACATATGTAACCAGTATCAAGCTATCTATAGATTCATTGGCTAAAATTCAGAACATTTATTCCACCACTGTGCTTTGCATATTGGATATCCTGGACATTGCCAACTGTCTTTCTTCTGGAAAGCCTCTTCTCCAACTTATTGCTTATTTCCTCTTACATGTTCATTCTTTTTTTCCCTTTCCCTGTTCAGTTGCAGGACATCTCAGACTGAAATATCGACACTTTCTCTGACCCAGTATTTGAAGAAATTCTTTCATATAAACAGGGCAATAATTTTATATATAGATGTATATCCCTAGTGATTAATAAATACGCATCTTTAACTTGGATTTCTTCCATTCAAGTTAGAGTAGTAATCCTGTCTTTCTAAAATCTTCTCAGGAGTGTCCAAATATGAACTTAACATCGCCAAGATGAACTCAACTTTTTTTTTGTGCTGAAGTGTCCTCTTTACTACATGAACAGAGCTATCAGCATCACTGTCTTCTCTGATACTCTCATCCATAATATTGGCTATATCTTTGAACCTTGCAGTTTAACTCTCATAATTAGGCTGGACACTAAATTACATTGTCTCTTCCTGCAAATCACCTCTAAAATGACCAACAAAAATCTAGATATCTTGCTCATTGATAATCTCTCTTTGGCCTCAATGCCTACAAGTCTTATTTTCTCATTCTGATCCACATGAAATTATCTTCCTGCTTCATTACTTAATTGAATCAACTACTCGTACATCTTCCCATTAACTTCCATTTTTATTGATATAACCCTTAAAAGTTTAGACCTAATGCTTCTGTTATCACATGACTGCTCCTGATTTTGTCATAACAATATTGGCTTTGACTGCACAATTCCCAAAAATAATTTACTTTTCCCATCATCATTCCTTATGAGAGAAGATAAACTTGTAAGCAAAATCCAAGATCCTCTCTTAATACTCTTAATCCTCTCTTAAAATTCATCTCTCAGATAAGAGATATAACAAAGCACAACTGGAGAATGACTTTGCAAGATATTTCAGTCTGTGACAGATTCTAGTCCGGTTCTTGACCTTACTGCTTGGTGCATCTTTCAGATCATACAATATATACTCCTGTACAAGTACCAAATGACAAAAGCAGGAACCAAATCATTTTTGAGGAAATAAATTAAACTGTTAATGATCTTGCCTAAAACTCAGACTTCATAGGAAGATTTTGCAGACTTTTCTGACTATGAGGATGAAGACAGAAACAAGGTAATACATTTTCAGCTATGAAAGACTGTATGGTCTATGTTTGTAATTCTGAATGAAAACACTGGTAATTTTTGCCCTTAGAATAAATTAATTTTTTAGAGGGGGCAAAAAAAACCCCAAACATTTTACTGCTGTCTGTCACTCAGGTTCTCTGTTACAGACTTGAAATTAGCAAGATCAGACTAATACACTTTAAGAGATCATACACCAAACCTTTTTATTGGCTGCTGAATTTGTAACTGGACTAGTCTTTTAACTAAACAGACCACCTTTTATGAACTATTATGAAATAAAGTCATAGAAATCAGCCTAGAGGGATGGAACAGAATGTGTCGTGCAAGTGTACGAATGTATTTCAATAGCTACATAACTATATCTATGAGAGATGATAAAACAACTGCCACTCTTTTATCTTGCCTATACTGAATATTTAATATAAAATTGCCTATCCCATTGTTCTGTGAAAAGTACTTTAATAAGAGGCATCCTAGAGACCTAATTACATATAAACACTGCAGTTAATTAAGATACGTATGGCTCATCTGTTGAACAGTTATTTTTGCAAAATTAATAATAGCTTTGTTCACTGCATTCTGAAGTGATGAATACTAATATTTAAATTTCATATCAGTATAACTCAAAATTTAAAGATATTAAAAACATGAATTTTCATAGCCCTCTTTGATGTATGTATTTTTATGCCCACTTTACATTTCCCATCAAAGAACAGAGGCATGGGATGGTTCCCCAAAGCCAAATATTTAAGTACCAAACCAAGATTAAAATTTTAAATTTCACAGCATCCAATCCAATGGGTACTCTTTTAAGCCACATTGTTCTTCTCAAAAAAGGGAAGAATTAATTGGTAACTACAGACAGTGCCATTGCAAAACAAGAAATGCTTCATATTAGTAAATATACATGGAAACTAATATAAAATCAAAGAAAGATATCGTCACCAAGAACATAACATTGTTGAAAAATAATTTCTAAGGCCCAATCTGTCCCATATAACACTGAGGTTTTCTCTTTGACTTTCTTTTTAAAGAAAAGAATTTCTGTATAATAAAGGTGATTGTCAAAAATAAGCATGGTTGACATCACAAAATGTAGTAAGTTTGCATGCATGCTGAATGTGTTTAAAAAAACACATTACAAAGCACAAACACATGGGTTTAAGTCAGGCATAGTCCAATCATGATAAAGCTTTTTGCCTAACCTTTAAAGAACTTACTCTGATAGGAAGTACGGATCCGTTTCGTTAAATCTGGATAAAAGTTAGACAGGCCACGCATGCAAAAGTTGTCTTTGGAACATGCCAGTACACCAGCATCAGCAGCAGGCAGAGGAAAGAGAGAAAAAACAGTCTAAAGTGAAAGGAAGTGATATCATAACCAGCATCTAGAACAGCCACGGTGAAGAAATTTCAGCAGATGCTTACCTTCCAATTGGGAGATATAACAAGAAAAAATAATCAAAAAAGTAAAGTATGTGGGATGGATGGTGAGAAAGCAGCTGAGGCTTTTTTTAGATGCATAGTTTCTCTGAGAAATCTAGAAGTTGCACTCCTTCTTAGCAGTCATTTATCTGCAATGGGCTCCATTCTGGCAGCACTGGATAGCTGGAATGATGCCTTAAACGACTGGCCCAGACTGCCACTGACAGAGAAAAACCCTCTGTGATACAGTGCTTATAACAGCTTTTTCCACATGAGCATCCTCCACCTTTTGTACAGAGACCTGCAGCATGTTGTTTGTGGCTAGCTGCTCACATTTCTTAGGGAGCTGCTGTGAGGCTGGCTGAAACCAGACAGAGAAGCTAAAGGTAACTTGAAGCTGCTCATCTCTTCTCTCCTCAGCCATGCCAAATTTACATATTTAACACTTGGCACAGATGGGAACTAAGCTTGCTATGATTAAATACATAGAAAGTGAGATAAATTGTCCTTCAGGAGCAGAAGTAGGCCTGAAGACTTATATTTTATTCTATAAATTTTCCTCTAGATTTTACTTTCTGTTTGGAGTGTAAACACATTCCCAATAAAAAAAATATTTCCCATAACTCTATGGAGAAGTAGGACTTGATGACTCAGTGCAGGGTCTGCTGATGAAAATGCTGATGGCATAAACCCGCTATAATCTGTTGCTTTTATAATTTTAGGGTTAGATTTAAAACTCCACATTTTCGAAGATATTTTAAAATCTAATTCCAAAACTTCACAGCTATGCAAAACACATTTCAAAATTGTGTCTGATTCTTGCATGTTACTGTGGAATATGTCAAGTGGAAAGACTTGAAACAGATGATATGACTTCTCGCACAAGTAAATGTTTAAAAAGTAAATGTTTAGATAACCAACAAAGTATGGTAAAATTTAACTCCATTGAAGTATTAATATTTCTAATACACAACACATAATAACAGTTATGACTTACTGTGATCCTCTTAGCATCAAATTTTAAAATGGATATTCTAGGTTTATATTAAGAACTTCAGTTCACTAATTAAGTGCTTAATTTGAGCTCCTTGTGTTACCCACATAACATGCCTCCCAGGTGTTACACATCTCTAAACACAGCTGGCTATTCAAATGAATAGCTCATTTATATATAAATGAATAGCAGAAGGTACATTTAAGCTTAAATTGAAGTCTTACTTACTGGTATGAACTTATTGAAATCAGAAAGAAAATAGCATAGAAAAACTACACATCAAGTGACTGCCAGAGAAACAATTTATTGCTCTGCTCGTTATGATTTTTTACAGACTCAGCTAAGGGAATTACTTGCTGACCTCCATCCCAAAAGGAAAAAGAACCTCATAAAACATTTTATTTCTGAGAAAGTGCCCGCACCTAGAGCATGTCAAGTTTCTTTTGCCAAGTTATAGAAACTGCATTGGCCGGCAAATAGTCATGCATTCCAAAAGCACTAGAAAAAGCCACAGGCAAAAAAACCAAAGAAATATATCAGGCTCATAACCACAATGATTTATTTCCTACCTGCAGCAAACTGCCTGCTCTTGCGAGGTGAGCGAGGCTGCCGCTGGTATGGATCACTGGATCCGTAGAGGTCAAGGGTGCCCATGCTCAGCAGGACTGTCTTCTGCATGTAATCCACAACAGCCAAGCCACTGCAGTTCCCAAAAGCCACTCTGCAAAGAGAAACGTCCCTCAAAAGTGTTAGAAGAATGTAATTAAATCCTGAAAACAATAATAATTATTGTTATGAACAGTGCACAGACTTTTTCTTCAGGAACTACTCAAGCTCACATTTTTTATTTCTTAAAGATTTGTAATCCTGAATTTTTAAAACTTTTCTGAAGTAACTTTCCAGAAAGCAGGCTTACAACTTCTACCAACTTTCTGTATCAAACACATTGCAGTAATGTCTAAATGTTGCTTCACTGAACAATATAATTCTAATGATAATTATATCAATTAAGCCTAAAAATCGGGACACAGATCTTAAAAACTGGTTATGCATTTATATAAAATACAAATATAAATTAAAATAGAAATACAAATGCATGTTAAAAATTCTTTTAAAACTAAATGTAACTGACAAATGATATATATTAGGCTGTATTGTGGAGATACCCAAATCTGAAAAGCATTTATAAAGTTTCCTTCCAACTCTGTCAGCTTATCTACAGCATAGATTCCTGTTAAAACAGTCTCTACCCCACTGAAATACTTCTGCAAATGCATTTTGATGGTGGTTTGACTTACGGGCAAGATCTCTCTCCTTCTGTATCAGACCGCAATTTTAAATTCCAGACAGAAAGGATTGCAGGTACAGCCACAAAGAAACTTCAAAACCCAAACTATGTTCAATCACATTCAGATTCACTTGCTATCAGGTTCTGTCATTTTATGCACAGAAGCATAAAAGCACTTAATTCACACCAAAAGTGAGCTATGCACTCACCTCTACCTGACTCTTCTTAATGTATCTCCAAAATATCTGAAAGGAATTTGTGTGTGGAAAAGCAACAATGCAAAAGAAAAGTAATGAGGTAGAGGAAAAGCAGGGTAGCTAGAAAATTTTCTTCTGTCCCACCTTTCCTTACACTGCTTCTATGCTAAAAAAGAGGGTTCCATATAGCAAATTAAAAAGTAATATGTAAAGAAGAATAAAATTATTTTTCCTCAACTGTCCAACTAGCAAATTAAGGCACCATCTGCAACAGTGACTTGAATTCTACTGGTTGTTACTACACCGTTTTTACTACCCTTGTCTCAACGCTGACTGCAGTACAGCATCCATGGAAATACTATGGATGCACTCTGATTTTTCCTGATTGGTGTCCCTCAGGGGCCCATACTGGGACCAGCACAGCTTAATGTCTTTACCAGTGACAGAGACAATGGAATCGAGGGCACCCTCAGTGAATTTGCAGACAAGCTGAGATGTGCCTGAGGGACAAGTGCCATCCAGAAGGACCTGGACAAGCTTGAGAAAACGGCTCGTGTGAATGGGGGTAATGGTGTTAGACATAAAAGGGTTGATTTTATCTGGTCATAAGTTCCTGCATTCTGGGTGGAAGAAAAAAAAAAGGAATAAAAATGACAAATGTCAGTCTCATCTATTAATAGTTTAGGGAAATAAATGGTCATTTGCACTTTGAAAATTATTAACCTGAGATTTATTAATTTTTGAAAACATGAGTCACAAGAAGAGCTAGTGATCATTCACACCCCGGTCAGCAAATTAATAAAATGTATCATTTCCTAGTCTGTATTTGTCTAAACTCCTCTAATTTCACACACAAGCATGAATCTAATATTTCTTATACCCAAACAAATTAGTTTAAAAAAGATTCCAAAGTTGCTCATTAATAACGCTTCTGAGGATGGATAAAAAAATCTAGACAGCCATTACTATTAGCAAGGCTTAAGATAAATTGCTAAAATCCAAATACAAAATGAATTTCTCAGTTTTGAGCAATAAACAGAATTAGTTGCTAGGTGATGTCCTAATCTGTTGGTAACTTCCAAAGAAACGTCATGAAACCCTCATCAAACATTTCTAGACAATTAATATGCAATTAGCTGAAAATTGTTACCCCATAAGCCAGTAATAAATTTTCAGTCACTGTTTTCAGTCCAACAGAACCTACTTCAAAACAAGTTTATTATTTTTATTTAACCTTGTTCCTCAAGGTGAACCTAATTCTTCAGTTGTAATTGAAGCATTTTGTAAAATTTTCTTTTCTACTTTCATAACATGAAGAAGTTTTTGATGATTCATTTCAACATAAATAAAACAGGTGTTCATACTTTTAATTTGTAGCCTTGGTACTGTTAAAAGTAAACCAATTACATTAAATAAAATTTTGCAGAGTCTGAAGTCTTTCATCTTTGCTGGGAATACAGATTTTTTTTTTAATCTCACTTTATTCCTGCTTCATGGCTGCAGTCAAACAGTTCCAGAAATCATAGTAATTAAAAGAATACTGGAAACAGACTCTCCAGAACACACACCATTTTATGTCTTCGACCTAGTTAAACTGATTAGTACAGGAACAAAAATTAGGAAAAAGATGACCCAAATAACTCTACAATTAGCATGGCAAAAATTACGTGTTCTCAAGCTTTATGCTGAAGTGGAATAGGGTTTTCCACATTGTGAAGATAGATAACAGGTGACAAATTACTAAACAAAAATTCTGAGCAAAGAAAGGACTGTGCCTTGTCATAGGCCTGAGGAAAAAGGTAAGAGAGACAAGAGAAAGGAATAGAGAAGAGAGTCTGTAGAAAAAATGTAAGGAAAAAGACCTTTCTTGGGTAGGTTTTGTAGGAAAGTTAAATTCAGGTTATCAACCTACTTTGTTCATACATGCATTTATTTCTGAAACACTCTGTTACTTAGCATCTGGTGTTTTAAAGAAGGCTGTCCTGTAAACTGTTATTGCTCCTAGCAAATGAAACAATTTAAAGCATTTGAGATTCAATCAAATCAGTGGTTTAAGAAACCACTGTGACCACTAGGAGAACCACAACCTCTCAGAGTAGTTTACAAGTGAGACAATGGTGTGATTTTTCAGAGGCTGCCTTGAGGTCTGAAACCCGCAAGGGAGCAAATCAGGCAAAGCCTAACAATTTGCACAAGTGACAAATGCATCAAGGTATGGTAAAGAAAAGAAACTCCTAGAATTCATTAATTGGAAATGATCTAGAAATTCAGGCTGAAAACTTGAAAAAACAGCCCCTGGAAGACTGTTTTTGCACAAATGTAAAAACTCTGCATTAAACTGCCTAAGTCTCTGAAAAGAGTCCAGTGACTTACTGAAAATCAGCAGGAGTCAGCACCTAACACCCATTACAGCCAATAGTTTTATTGGAGTAACACCTACAGGGAAAACCATTTTAATGTGTCAGGGTGACTCTCAGTAAGAGAAAACATTAAAAATTCGCAAATAAACTGAACCTGAGGAAACAATTACACACACTCATTTGCATTGCCATCCAGAATGCATTTACATGCTCCTTATTCAATTCTCAATTTCTGGTCACCGATTCTTGTGCAAACAGACATTAGTATAGACATAAAAATGCTGCTCTCAGAAGGGAATTTTCAACTAAAATGTGATATCATGAAAAATGGTTTTTAACAGTTAATCACCATTTTCCATTAAATGCATTTCACCTTGGTGAACCTTTCAAAATAACTTTGAAAATTACAGATATGAAATGCAATTAGATCTTATTTGAAAGGACGGAAAGAATTATGTGAAAAGATTCTGTCTTTTAAATAGGATTAGTAAAAATATTGGCAAGAATGGCAGTTTAACATCCCATATTACAATCTCTGTATCAGTTCAAGTAACTTTCCCCCAAGAATCTGATTTACAGCATCTTTTCAATACTTTGCTTTGACCTTAATCGTCTGTGGGAAATTCCAAAGTATAGTTGGAAAACGTGATTTAGCACAGTAAACAATAAATCAATGCAACCTTAATTCTGAGTTACTTACAGTCCATAAGCAGAGTTTACAGCAAGACTGGTAATCTGTTGTGGAGGCTCACCATCCACCCACACCAACTGAATAACCAGATCTGCCTGGTAGCCAGGAGGCATCCGCACAGGTCGAGCCTTAACACTAAGGAGAAGAGGTACAAAATAAGAACAAACAAACAAACAAACATTGGGCCATGAAAAAAAACTTCTTTGCATCATTATGAATTGTCAACTTGAACAGAAAACATAGCATACTTTCTTTTGAGACTTTGAAAAAGGGCATTTATGTGTATTTGGAACTTTTGTCTTGTGATGTAAAGCATGACAGAAAAATGCAAAGAGGCAAGAGAAGATGAGAAGATAGACCCTTCTGTAGTGGTCCTCACCAGAGCATATTAAAAACTTATGGATTTGACAAATCTATTTGTCCATGTACTGCAAACAAGTCCTGTTTTATTTCTAGGAGTATAATCACCTAATATGTGAATGAAAGGTTCCTACACCAAATCTGATATAACTATTAACACCTGTTCCTACTGTGTTACGGCAAGTTCAGTGACTTGCAAAGCAGGTAGTGAAGGTGTACATTTTAAGGGGAAGTTTAAGAGCTGAACATGTCTGTATGACTGCTTTATGTGCTTTTTTGAGTGGTACAACAATGTGGGATATACTGGAAGAAAACATTACGCAATAATAGCAATACTTTGAGGTATTCATGTTCGTCATTAGTACGTTCATGCTGTAGTAGCAATTTACAGGTAATACCCACTAGTCAGTGCATTTTCACTGTACCTATTACTGGTGAGAGTGCTTGTATTGCACCCATTTGCCCACAAGCATAAAATAGGTATACTTTGTGAGAAAGTCATTCCTCATCTATCCTCTAAATGCACTTCCTTAAGAG
Source organism: Peucedramus taeniatus (assembly GCA_013400575.1). Taxonomy (NCBI): domain Eukaryota; kingdom Metazoa; phylum Chordata; class Aves; order Passeriformes; family Fringillidae; genus Peucedramus; species Peucedramus taeniatus. The sequence continues at coordinate 1,827 of WBNO01021056.1, read as the reverse complement.
CAGCTTGGCACACTCACTGTTCTATTTCTTCTCCCTGTAGTACTCTTCAAACCTTACATGTGTATTTGTCTGGAGCAATCAGGCACTTGGTTTGGATATTGTCCTAGGAAACATATGACAGTGCAGTTCAGAAGTGCTCAACCCACTACTGTTGGCAATAGCTTTGTATTATTGTTTTCTATCAACAGCAAACCTCTGCTCAGAGTTTTGCAATTTCTGACCTGTTCTGCTGGCACTAAAACTTTGTCCTTTTCTTTGTTCATATTATATATATGCATGAGCATTTCTGAAGTGATGCTATTCATAATCTTAAAGAAGCAAGCCCTGGATTACGCAGGAGTATTTGTGCTGAGAACAAAGGTGTGAACATCTGTGATCTCAAGCTGCCAAGGGAGAGGGGTCCTTTGAGACCAGGATAAACTGGAACTACAAACAAGAGTTGTATATAGTAAAGATGTATTATTTTCAAAGAAACTTCACAACAAGCAGAAGCCAAATATTTTACAAACAGTCCTTCAGAGTATCTTTGTGATGGAGGCCTTCAACTACTAATATCTGCAGATAAGCCTTTAAGAGGCATAATGGTGATGGTCTTTCCATCTTGTACCCCATTTTCAGCTTTCAGCTCCTGCCCTTAAAAATGTTAGAAAAATATAGAACAGGTAAATGAAATCCAAGAACCAGGACTTAGTCTAATGCCCTTTCAGCTGAGATTTCCATCCATATTCTCTAATGGATAACTGATGGTGTGGGAGAACACAAGTGGCAAGCATGCTGCTCCAATAAGTATCTGTCAAAGCAAAGCATTTATACTTTCCTTCTTCTAAACAAGCTACCATGAGACAGACAATGGCTGCAGAACTAATTCTGATCTTCTAAAACATGTTTTTTAATGTGGTATTACTTTTCCAAAGTGTTTCAAATGACATCCTGAAAAAATTAGAGAATTTCAAGTACCTTCTAAGTTTTCTTTTGGATTGCTGTCACTTGAGGGGAAAAAAGAAAACACCTTTCCCTCTAAATATTTTTCACTACAAATTTAAGGATCTGCTTTGATAAAAATGGGTATTATTTCACAGGGATTTTCTCTAAGCATATAATAAACTGTAGGTGGTGAAAGACTATAATAATTGAGTAAAATAATTTCAGATTTAATGATTAAGGTTGTCATTCCCATGTTCCTGTGACATCTTCCTGCTTAAGAATCTTTGAACTATTTCCCTTGTTTCCCTAACCATCGTGCTTAAACAGTAATGCAGATATTCAATTCTGCACCTTGTTTTGGACGGCTTTTTATAGGAAGTGTTTATAATAAAAGCCTAAACAGACTGCAGGAGTATTAGCAGAAGGAATGTAGACATTTCAGTGATTTCCTTGACATATTCTTGTTATGCTACAATGAATTTCATTGTTGCAAGGTTTTGGTTTTTAGTTTTTTTCACAAGATATTCACAGTTCTTTATCACTTTGGAGTTACTTGAAGCGACTGTCAAAACCCTTGATTGACCTAATTTTGGCATGATACTAGAAGTCTGGGAACATGGACTGACATTCTGGACTCAGCTTTATGATAACAGCATTTACATCAAAAGTATTTATCTGCATAATCACAAATCCATTGATTTCTTAGGTTATTACAGATGCCTATTTCACTGCAAAATCTTCTGAAAGAAGCAAGAATAATATTTATTCCATACTGCTGCCCGCCTCTCTTGGTTACAGTTACTTTTGATTTCGGAAAAGTGCCAAATTTTCATTACTTCAGTCCCTCCAATTACTTTCTTCCGAGTAGCTATTCACAGACACAAACATGTTCAGTCATTCTGA
>WBNO01021053.1:0-36792 GCA_013400575.1 Peucedramus taeniatus | reverse complement strand
CAGAGAATAGAAATTTTCAGTTCCTTGAAGTTGCAAAATAAAATTCTAACTAGGAAATTAAATAAAAGAATGTGAAAGCAGTCATACAGGATGCTAAACTAGTAGCTGGAACCAGTGGATAAACAGATAATGAAGAATAGAAATGGTTTTTGTGGCAAAGTTATGTAACAAGAAACAACTGCACATGACCTAAGAGAAGTTCAAGGCAAAGTCATTACAACATTGGGGGCACCCAGTGAACACCACGACCAGAGACCCCTATGGACGAGCTTCTAGGATAATAAAAGAACTTCCAGTANTGCATGCAAATTAGTTCTAGGAAAAGTGATGTTTATGTATTACCTAGGAAGTATGCTGTAATGAATATGTATGATCACGATGGAATAAATACCCTGTTGTAAAGTTTCACGACACACATTCAATTAGAGGAAAAATCCTCCAAATGTGTCCAGACCTGCTTTCTAATACCTCCAATTGTGTTAGAAGTTCATTCTTAGCCAACTTCATCATCAATGCAGCTTTTTATCATTAAATACATTTGAGGGAGTTGCATTTTGTTACAACAGGCAGGATCTGACTAGAAGTCACAGCACTTCTTTTACTTGTCTTATAAATTTGGTGCAAGACAACAAAAGAGTTGCCCGATCTGTATAAAGAGAAGCACCCATGTATTTCTATTAATTAATCACACACTTGGAAGTAGTGCTTTACTAGGAAAAAAAAGGAAAAATTTTACAAGGAGAAAATCAAAATAGAAATTTCAAAATTTCTTCATTTTCATATTACCTATACTACTTTTAAAAATGAATTTTAAATGTTTTAATAAATTTTTAGATGTTCAAAACAAATGTCCACAGATAGCACATTAAAAAAAACTACATACAAAATTCAAACTATTTTCACTATGGACAGGTCTCTACATTTTCCTGCATCACTCCATGAACACATTATAATAGTGATGTTACACATGCATATACATAAGCAACTCCATGCTCGATTTATGTAAATTCAGTTGCTTTTTTTCTCCTTCAGCTTTCAAGAGCTGCCCATTCAATTTAGATGCTACCAAAAAAAAATCTTTTACTGCAGTAAATATACAACAAAGGCATTCTTAAAGTAAACAAATGTCAGCTGCAGACCAAGAGATGAGAGTAAAAAATTTTAATTATTGGAAGTTTTTCTTCATATTTGTGGAAATTAACACACATATATATAGCTTCATTATGTCAAATTTATGCCATTTATAAAAGTAGATGTGAAACTGACTGCTGCAAACCTTCTTAAGATGAAAATGTTATAGACTCAGATATGTCTAAGTACCTCTGCTACATGTCATTTTTATTCACTCTTTTCAAAAGCAAATGGGAAAAAATTCTTTACCATGTAATAACTATTTTTGCCATGTGTTGCGCACATGTATTCTATTTCCAGCACACTACCACCAAGCACATGAGATCAGATTATTTTTGCCAGCAGGTTTTCTCTGCCAAGGATATAAACAGCTAAGCAGGCTCAGTTCCCTCACCAATAAAGAAATCAGGTGCCACAGGCACTTAGTACTACAGAAAAAAAGCGTTACTTAACTCATACAAGGCACTGTGAGAATCTGCCTCAGAAAACTGTGAGCAAAACTAGCAACCTTTCTTCACAAATCAACATGACAAATACCCACAGATGTGAAATAATGAATTTCAAATGGAAATGACCACTCAATTTGACTTGATATTTATGGAAGAGATGTGGACCTTAGACACTGCAGTGGAAAGTCAAACGTTCAGAGGTACATAATAGAAACAAAGAGGAATTAAGTTCCTCATCTAAGAATAAATGCATTTACCAGGGCCTCACCAAATTTATCTTATTAATTTAGTATGATCAGGGCTAATCAATGATCTGTAACTTCCTGTTAAAATTATCTTCACATAATTTTAGTCCCTTTAAAACCACAAAGTTTTAAACCCTTTTATATGGATCATAGATGAGTGAGTTTAAGATCTGAAAAAAACCTGATCCATGAGCATGCTATTGCTCTCTTTTTAACTAAGATTTGAACAGTGAAAATTGCATTAAGTAATTACATTAAGTAGCTAGCCTCCATAATCATGTCAAAATGTCTCTTTTATCATGAAATCAGAGCATTGTTTAGGTTGTAAAAGACCTTCATGTAATGAAGATTGAGTCCAATCATTTACCTTGCCCATGTCCTGAAGTGCCATGTCTGCACATCTTTTAAATATCTCCAGGGATCTTGCCGGACTCAGCCAATTTGCTCAACACCCCTACCAACCCGTTACAATCACCATCAAACCACAAACAACATGCTAGTACAAAAAGACAAAATTCTACCCAATACAGTCCTCTGTGTTTTCCAGGCAATTATATAAAACTCTATTTCAAAATATGCAAAGTAGTCTTGGAAATCTAAAAATGTATTTATTACAGAGAGTGCAAGCGATTTGAAAAGATAAAGTTATTGGATTGTCTTAATACCAGTTATGATACTAACCCAGCTCTCAAGAGATATGATAAAAAGAAAAAAAAGTGAAAAATTAAATGTTTTCATTTTTAAATACAGACAACTTTTTCTCCATTCCAATATTTGAAATTAAAGGCTTAAAGCAAAACCACATTGCTGATGAAGGTCTACAAAAAGAGACAGTCAAACAATAATTTGTGATTCAGGAATATATCTCAAATTCATAATCTAATACATAATATTCTAAGGTGCTGCAATTCCAGACTCCAAGAAAAAAAAAAAAAAAAGGCAATATGTGAAGCAGTGAGAATAACAATACCCATCAATTATCTCTCAGAATTTCTCTAACTGCTAACCATGAAGGGCTAGAAGTACAGAAAGAATCTTTTTCCAAAACCTGGGTTTCTACCAGAAGAGTGCTAATGGTACTTTTGGATTAAAAATAGCTAAGAGCCACCTCCCTAAATACTAAGTTATTAATTAAGAATTCACCACTGAATTCTGAAAATAGAATGGGGAAAAAGAATAACCCTCTAGGGCTGCAACATCTGTCAGAACAGGCTTAAAGTGACTTCAAGCATCCCTCTAGCAAAACTAAAAAGGAGTACAGTAGTATTATAGCAACGTTGGTATTCATTACCATACAGGAAATTTTTGGAACTAATCCAGCTCCAGATTTCATTTTTCATGTCATACAAAGCCATAGTTTTTTACTACTTGACTCTGGATAGCAAGTAAGCTCCCACTCAGTTGCTTTGCCACTGCACAGCAGGATGGAGAAATTAAAAGAACCGCAAAAACAGTGGGGAGACAGAGGGGGACCCACCTTGCAGGTTGAGATAAAGGCAGTTTAATAAGTACAAGGGGAAAAAAGAAGAAAAAAAATTATGCAAAAGCAGTCATTCCCCACCAGCAGACCAGTGTCTCTCCAGTCCTGAGCAAGGTCTACTTTGAAAAAACAACTACCCAATTTTACTGCTGAGTATGATGTCATATGTTATGGAATATTCCCCTGCTCAGTTCACGTCGGCTGTGCCAGCTGTGCCCTGCCCCAGCCTCTTGCTTACCCTCAGCTGACTGACTGGCACAGTGAAAAGCATGGGGGACCTTGATGTTGTACAAGCACTATTCAGTGATAACTATAACACCGTTCTGGTCACCAATCTATAACACAGCACCATATGGGCTGCTACATGGGAAATGAACTCTAAACCAGACATGCCCAGTACAACTTTTAAAGATAAGACCACTAGTAATTAATGCATTTGTTAGTTACACACATCAGCCACAGAGGAAAAAACTCATATACTTCAAAGTAGGTACAGAGAGATACAGAAATCTGAAAGTTGATATATACAAGGATATCAGAGGACTCATCTGAACTGCCCTGTGACTTCAAAGAGCTTAAAGATACCAATGATGACTACACAGTTATTCCTGTAGGTTTAGATATTATAACTAATATATTAACACACCTGCAGGACACAGACTATAGATTGCATAAAGCTGACAAATTATACTATACTAAGAATTTTTCTCAATGGGAGAATCTCAAGAAGACTTTACTCACTTCCATGGAAACAAAACTGTTCCGATACAGCATCCTGTCCACTAGTCTACCCTACCAAATCAAAGACTTCAGCAGCACTGAATTCCACAGTCCTCTCTCTTTGATCCACACACAAACATCAAAAGCAGTCCGGTGGTAGTTATGCAGGTTTCCAGTTAAGTCTTTCTTCACAACAATCAAGTTCATCCACACATCTCTAACATGTAAGCAATTACAGGAATTTCTTACACGGTGTCATGTATAGTCTTCTAATACATAATACAATAGTCTTCTAATTACATGCTTCAATGATACAAGACAAAAAAGAAGGGGGGGAAAAAGTGTGATGCATGTGAAACCTATACATGAAATTCAATGCAACTCCTAAGCAGTCCTAAACAGTGCCACAAGGACTATATTCCAAATATAGTCAAACCCAACTAAAAAAATCTATATGAAACACAGGAATTCATCTACTCACGCAACCTAGGAAATGTGAGTTTGGATAAACCTTATAGAAATAGTACAGAACTACTTTTTTAAATCAAAAATTAAAGGCATTGCACTTGCAGCATATACATAGCCATTAAAGATACATTCCCAAGCAGAAAAACTGCAACAAGCCAGTGACATCAGCAAAGACATCTGAGGAGTAAACCCTTCTGAGAAGCATATTAAAAAAAAGACAAACAAATACAGAGGAAAACCATTTCTGATTATTCTCCAAATATTTACATTAAATATTTTAAGTATTTTATATCCAGAAAGCCTCTTTATAAGAGCAAATGGGAAAACAAGTTGTCCAGCTATCTAGGGACACTGCAGAACACAGTCTCCCCAAAAATGTTCTGCATCATCTAAAATATCTTCCATTTTAATTTAGTCTGTTCTAGTATATCCACTCCAGAAAATATTTCACTGTTTGAAAACTCGTTACAGCATTATAAGTAAGGTCTGTATGTGTGTTTCTCTGTTCTAGGTAGTCAGATACGGTACTTCAGTGAGGCACCTTTCATTGTTTCATAAGCATCAAGATGTCACTTTTATTTAAATTCTGGGATATGCTGAAGTTACATATCCCAGATATTCACCGTTCCTGATTGTGTCAAGTTTGGACAAGAAGTCACTACAAACGTCTGCTCTGGAGACTTCTTTATTATTTCTGTAAAATCCAAAAGATCTAGAGCGTTGCATCAATTTCAAGCAGCTCAAGAAACTTCTGAAGTTCTTCAGCTGTTCAGGATTGTACTTGATTTACTTATTTGTAACTTACATGGTTATACTATTTTCATTCATTAAATGACTTTCAGTCACTTGGTTATAAAAGTCTTACTTCTAAAGCTAGACTCCAGTCCTTGATTTACCATTATTAAAGCAAGCTACACCTCCATAATTTTTACTCAACATAATATACACAAGATGTAGGAAGGCAACTCAAAAATGGCCAGCTGTTCCTTTCAGACATTTGTCTCCCTGGGTTTTCTGTACAGTGGCTCAGAGCTGATACCCTGAGCATGATTCTGACTGCCATCCACAGAATCCAAACAAATAAATTTCTCTTATTACCAGTATATTTATTTGTAACTACTTCTCAACATAACAAATTACTTTGTACTGAATATTTAAATTAAACCATTTTAGGCATTCAATTTGACCAATTTTCCCATGCTTTTATAATTTTTTCATGGCTTCGGGAAAGTCCTTCCCTTTCTTGTTACCCTCCTCTGGATAAACCAAATACTACTACCTCAGAAATATATCTTTTACCTAGAATTCAATATTTTTAATATTTTAGGTGGCTTTCACTGGAAAAAAAGATTTCCATAAAATACCACATTAATTGCATGCATTGGTTGTAATGGACTAAAAGCCCAAGACAATTTGTTAAACTACTAAAATAGAAAAAAATTTTAAAACATATTTTTTCATCAGCAGGCAAAACAACACCCTCACTATGTTCTCCAACAGCCAAAGATACACTTTAACCCTGCTTGTATACTTCCCAGAACACATAAGCCAGCTGAATGACACCAAATATAGTATAGCTTTCTGTTGCTCAAAATGAGTTCTAAAGACAGATATCCATCACATAAAATAATACCACATTTCCAGTAACTAAAGTAGGTACTGTATTTCCACATAATTGTATTATAGACTCCAGCCTTTGGTGAATATTATACCAGTAAAGCACTAGCTTGACCAATCAAATTAGGTAACTGTCTACAAAATGTTGATTCAATTTGGCAAAGCTTGCCACACAACTAGAGAACCAACTCAGACAGATTTGGATCATTTTAGTCAATTTTAAGTAATAGCATGGATCTCATGTTCAAGATGGCTTAAATCCAATTGGGGAAGGAAAAAGAAGAATGCTTGTATCACTGGAATAAATAAACCTTTACATTTCCATTTTTTATCAGATATCACAAGCCACACAAGAGAAGGAATGGTCAGATGTTGTTTCACCAGCTTGAAAAAGCAAATCTCAAAATTGCATCAACCAAGGAAAAATACCACAAAAAAGATGACTCTAGCTGGAGCTTACAAGTTATCTTTCACTAATGGCCTGATCTTAAATTCATTTTTTAATTTGTGTGCACAAATCACAGTAAGCTACGGTCTATGGAAGAAAGATGGCATAGAAATATCCACAACTAGCATTACAGCTGAATATATCCAATTACCAGAAGCTTTTTTTTTTAAAAAAGCTTTATGCTATGGTAATGTTAGATATGAATTAAGTTGTCTCTACTTTCACTAGACCCTTAGAAATCTTTGACACAGGAGACGAGTACACAGAAGTTGAAAGTATTTTCAATTCAAACTGTCTGTATTCAGTGAAACAATGGAATCCCTCTCAGACAGAAATACAATAGTTTCATAAATTGCTCCTGATACTAAAGGAGTAACTAAACTGAAGTTGTCATTAGAGAACTTCAAAACTAGAGAAAGACACACAATATTTCATACACAAGTCTTCAGAGTACACAAGGTAGGAAGAGTGAGTCATCTAAACAGATGCCATACACGAGCCTTAAGAAAAAAATCCTGCCCCTCAAGTAAGGGATAGAAAAAAGAACCAAGTACTTACAGATTTAGTCATTTCTGCTGAAGTTACTCCACTTTAACTTCTGTACCATTCTTATTACACAGCTCTGGTCACTCTTCAACTGGAGAAAAATTTTCCTGACTACTTTTATTTTAAACCATTTTTTATACAAGTTCCTCTGAGACTTTATATAACCAATCCACCCTCAATTCATAGCTCTTTAAGAATAAAGGTCTTCCCTCAATCTTACTTTGAAAAATCCATAATAACTGGATGTGTAGGTTAACTTAGGCTCTCTGCCAGTTCCCCTCCTCAGTAAGACAGGGAAGAAAATACAATTAAAAGCTCGTGGATCAAGATAAAGACAGGGAGATCACTGACTTGCTACCATCATGCACAAAACAGACTGGACATAGGAAAGATAAATTTAATTTATTGCCAATAAAAGACAGACAGTGAGAAACAAAAACCAAAATAAACCCATCTTCCCCCCACCAATCTTTCTCTCTTTTTTCCTGGCTTAACTTTGTTACTAACTCCCCCACCTCTCCACACCGCTGTGCAGAGCAAAAGGGATTGCAATTCAACAATAACACTTCATCCCTGCCACTCTTTCCTCCTCACTCTTTTTCCCTGCTCCAGCATAGAATCTCGCCCACACAATTCAGTCTTTCCCAGGACTTCCCAAGGGAGACACAGTCCTTCAGGAACTGCGTCAGCATGGTCCTTTCCACAGGGCACAGTCCCTTAGAAACAGACTTCTCCAGCACGGGTCCCCCACGGGCCAAAACTGCCAGAACATCTGATCTTGTATAGGCTGCTCTCCCACAGGTCACAACTCTGCCAGGACCCTGCTCCTGACTGGGCTCTTCATGGGCTGCAGCTTCCATCAAGGTGTGTCCATCTTTCAGCATGGCCTGCAGTGTGGATGTCTGCTCCAGATTGGTCCTCCATGAGCTCCAGGATGACATGGTCTTGTCTTTGGACTGCAAGGGGAATCTCTTCTTTGGCACTTGAAGCACCTCCTCCCCTTCCTTGCTGCTGATCTGGGGGTCTGCAAGGCTGTTCCTCTTGCATTTTTTTTCTTACTCTTCTCTCATGGCTGCTGCACATGGTTCTCTACAATTTCTAATGTATATGTTATCACAGAGGTGCCACCAGCATCTCTTAAAGAATCAGCATTGGGTACTCATGAGTCTGCTTTGGAACTGGCTGCAGCTTGCTCTGTCGAGTACCAGGACAGCTCTTCTCAGAGAGGCCCATGTGAACTAAATACACTAGTTTAAAAGCTTTATTTCCAACTAGAGAATAACTTTCACAAAGTTGAACAAATGAAAACCAAATTCTATCATTTTCTCAAGTAAAGCATTGCACCAACTAATGACAAAATAAACAAATGATTCTTAGCTTAAAATTTCCTAGTGGATTAGATGCTGATTTGAAGACTGCACTGTTGAGTACAGTCCCACACAATTTCCTATCATATTCCTTGTGCCTGTGTCCTCATCAGGAATGGATCAGTCTTCTATAAATCAAAAAATGAACACGGTTAGATTTTCACAGTCTTACTGAAAAACCTCCTGGAAAACTCCTTTTTTGCATTTTTTAGCTCTGAAAAATCCACTGTCATTCCAACTACTTCTGAAATTTAGTATGTGTTGTCAGGTAGTAGAGGAGCATTTAGAGATAAATGACTAAGGTACTTCCAAAAAAAAGATACTTAAACCAGTTTTGCTTACTGGGATTTTTTTCTGTACATAGACTAGAGGATCAAACCACAGTCCTAACTACACTCTCTACTGGCTCAGTTGTTCAACGTATGCTCTAGAAAATAATGACAGGAAATAATAATTCCAGAAAGTCAACATCAAAATTAAGAAGCAAAATCACCTACATCAGACAAATGCAAGCTGTGGAAGCAAAATTTAACAGATGACTGTGCACACTCACAAGACAGAGATGCCACATGGCTGACCAACCTAAAGTATTTCATGTCACTGATGTTGCTCTAGGAGAAATGCAACTGTTGTTGAGTCTAACAGTCTACAAGCAGCTAACAGCACTTGGAGTCTTAACATTGGTGAAAGCTTGGAATGAGAAAGAGGAAAGAACCTTGTTACAGTCTACATCATAAGGCATTTATTTGGGGGAATAAAAGGTACATGCAGCAATAGAAATATTCAGAAGACACTAAATCATTTTCGTGTGTGATCTGAATGCTTAAGTGGGAAGAGTGGAATAATACACAAAATCTCTTCTCAGTTTCTGGTGCAGGAGCTGAAATCTGGAGAACTAAATATGGTCTGGGAAAGTATACACTCCTCCTTGCTTGCATAACAGACTGCAAGAAAAAAGATTATACCCACAGTAATACCTCCCTACTAGTCCTGCTAGTTCTATAAAAATAAGAGTAGGTCAAGTATTTGAGAGCTATTACGAAACTCCTCTACTCCTCCATATCAAAACCTCATAAATAAAGAAGTCTTCAAGGATCTGCTCTACCAGGCTTGTCTGCTTCATAAACTTGTGCCAGAAAAAGTGCACCAGCTGGAAGTGGCAGCCGGGAATTAAACTCCATCTAGCCAATTCAACTCTGATGGAAACAAAATTTTGATGCAGACAAATTATGCCAACAGGAAAAGCATTTGGGTTGGCTTTACTCCTACCACAGATTCAAATGGTGAATTTTTTCTGGCAGAGAGATTTCTTTTGCTTTTCCAAGAAGGGACTTTATTGGCCAAGCTGCAGTAACTTTTAGGTCAAAGTGGTTTAAAGAGCTCAAATACCAAAATTTTTCAAACTGTCTTGAAAGCCTGCTACAACAACAGCAAAAAGTTAACTGGCTATATTCTGATATATCTCAAAGATTTTTGAAATAAGGTCTCCAAAGAACATTTTTCAAATACGTCAAGTAAAAATTGTTCCAAAGCTTGGTCTCTTTGCATGCACACATATACAATGCAAATAACCCATCAACCTCACAACTTCTATTTCATATAGTCCAGCTCACTTTGAAAAAACAATACTGAAGAGAGACAGTTCTAAACACTCATACTCTAAACACAGTCACCACAAAAGTCTCAGGAAGTTACAAGTTACAACAGAAAGCTCTCCTAACTCTCCCAGGCAAATCAAAATCCAGAAGCAGCATGTTCCTCCAGTCCTTTTCTCCTTTAGGAGATAGTAGGATTTTTTTCTGCATTATCAACAGAGGATGGATGGATACAGGGAAACTGACAACAACTCACATGTGGATTTTTAAGAGAAATTATCTCTGACTGGACTTGGACAGAGTTAAGCAACTGTCCTGGTTGTTCAGGCACCAGAGGTACTACTCTGAATGGTAAAACAGTAACAAGGGGTTTTATTTATGAGCTGTAAATTGAACCAATGGACTATGGGCCAGTAAGCTACCACCTGAGACAAATACATGAGGAATATGGTTTCTTAATGCCTTCTTGACCAGACTTGAAAAGAGGGCTGGAGGAACATGACATTACCAAGAAAAACAACAATAAAAGGAAGAGTAAGCAAAAAGGTAGAAGGAAGAGAATATAATCAGAATCTGTTTCTTTAATCACTATATATAAACATATATAAAAACATCAACATATAAAACTGTTTAAAAAAAAAAAGATTATTATTCGATCCCATAGTTTTCAATTGCAAAATACAGCATAATCCCTATTTCACATCATCAAACATACTGACAAGAGTGGGTGATATGTGAAAAAAGGGAAGAAAGCAGGAGACATAGAACCGTGCAGCAGTCTTCAGTTTCGGCCAAAACATATCCAAAGGTAAAAGTCTATAATAACTAGAAGTTCCATAAATATTATCTCAGCTTTTATTCAAAGCCTTAGAAAATTGAACAACAAGAGCTTTAAGGTGCAATATTGTTTAATTCTTTGGACCAAAGCCATTCTCAAATACTCTCTGAAAACCAAAAATACTACTCTTGAACAAAGTATTTTATTTATAGCTTTTTTGACCTCATGTAGTTAAAATCAGAAGAAGCTCTAAGACTGTCCCCAGAATGACTCTGATTGAACAGTGAGGTTTGACCAGATGACCTCACTGAAGTGTCTTCCAACCTTATCCATTCTGCAAACACACCAACACAATATTAGATTTTGCAAAAACTTGAGGATATTGCCTCCTCTCTTCCTCACAGTACTGTATCACCAAACACTACTATGCAAACTTACTACTAGAAATATTTCAAAGATGAAAAAAGCCTAAAAGTCTGCTCACAAAAAGTACCTCAGCAGCATCATTTATATACCTATATTAAAATTATATTAATAATGAAAAATCAAGCTATTCAAATTGCCTATGTGAATGTAATTTGGCCCCTTGTGTGAACACAGCACAGCACAGCCCATGATTACTTGATCACAGACATTTTACCCATGGGACACCTACCTTATTCCATGCATAAGCCTATGCCTTCCTCAAGAATGGAACATTCTTGTCAGGAAATAAAAAGACTGCTGTACAGACTCACCTACTTTGGCTGCAGAATGGTGCAAGTACACAGCCTCGACTTACACAGGCCAGGACTGGTCATACTTGTTCACTCCAGAAAGACCAATACTTTACTTACTTGATTTCAGATGTAGGAAGAAAGGAGCCAAGAAGTGACTCAGTGCCAGAGCATTTCTAATGGAAGCACAAGAAGCCCTTACAGACATAATTACTCAAAGACATAGCCTATGCATAATCATAGACATCCTTAACCCCAGACATGCAAGGCTTTGATTTTTTTGTGTCCCTTTTGATCAGTGCTAGAGCATTAATGAGGAACTTTCTGAAACCATGGATGTATAAGGCATTAAAAAGGAGATATAAAGAAAAGAGTAGGTAAAGACTCAAAGTGAATTTTTATGCAGAAATGAAAGGATATGATTTCTGGCACATCTCTACATTCTTTTATACAATTCCATTCTTGTCCCCCTCCAATTTCACTGTGTGAAAATACCATAATTTGAAATCATACCCAAATCTACATCAGTCATCAAAAGAGTTTAAATACTTTAATCATCCACACTGCTACTTTGAGAAAAATGGTTGGATGTCATGTTTTGTGGACTAGGCCTTAGAAGGAAACAAGACACTTGGCTTGTGGCTTTCACAGATATGTGTTGATAGCTAAGGAATGGCAGGATTTAATGATCTTGGACTTCATTCCACACATAAAAGGGAACTACATTCTAGGACAAAGTTTCCCAATATGCGGTCTGTAATACATCAGATGGTGGTCCAAAAAATAATCATAAAAGTGTATTTTTAAAAACATACATTCCCACACATTATCAAAAAACATTATTGAGGAGATACAAAAAAATAAAAACATTCCATGTTTAGCCTAACTAAATAGCACTATAAGGCATAAGAAAATGTGACATTTCACAAGATGATCCTTGCATTTTTTTAAGGAAATAAAATGTTCTTGAAGTAACATATTCTACTTTAACATTTAAGTTTGAAAACACTTTCTTCTGTTCTACTGAATTTCCTGAGTCCCCTCCGAAACTGCCTTCTTACATTCAGTATGTTCCTCTCCTCATCTTACTTTCCTAAGCTGTTAACCTGTTTTTTCCAGATCTCGCTGTGCTTCCTCTATTATCGTCCTCTTTAACTAAAGTTCATTAAAGTCACCTACTGAAGCAATCCATCCATCCATCCACTGTGCAATTTTTGTCTATTTTCATTAACAAACTCTGCCTCAGGTATTCTGTTTCACTCTAAATTTCAGTTACCACTGTTGGAACATCCTTTATTTCACTTTTTCAGCTATAGGAATCTCCTTTCTTAGGATGCTTGTTTTACCCATTGCTTTTTTGAAATTTAAGACACTTAGTTCACACCCTATCTCTACTCCCTTGGTTAAGATCCAGATATAGCTACTCAGCCCTTGTCTTTCAGAGTCTTCTTTTCGGGACTAATTTTCCTTCCTAACGTCTTTGTATCTTCTCTGTTGTTACATCTTAATACATACTCTGATGTAATACAACATTGATGATCTTAATACAACATGCTTGGTTTTCTAAGCCAGACAAACAAGCAGCAATGGGTATGTTAAATCTTTATATCACAACAGCTTGGAAGAGACAAACAATACTGGAGATCTACATGGAGCTTATAAGTACAATAATAGTAGCATACCTGAGATACTCTCTCTCAAAATCAGTATTTCTGCTCTTCTATTTCCAATATACCACTACTACAAAATTCAAGAATGTCAAATAAAAAATATCATTAAAAAAGCCCAACAGCCATCTTTTTATTTCAAGTACATATCATTTAACTTGAAACACCATTTGCATGTGTTGTTCTGATGCTTCATTCTTCATCAGTTTAAAAACTACAGGGTTTTTTCTGAGATGACTAAAACTTAAAACTTCTTCATTTAAAACAAGATACAATCTTTAAATTAAATATGCTGATTACTGCATACACATTTAACCTATTTATATGTAATACTAAGTACTGAATTGATTATTCCCTTTTTTCCAAGACAATTATTTTCACAAGACTTCTAAGTGACAAACTGTATCTGCATGAGAACAGGCTTACTAAAAGCAACAAAAAGAATTTTAAACTCAACTAAAAGTGCTTAGGTATGTTACATATTTAAAAAATTAGAAAAACTGTTTTGCATTTAAAACTAATCCAATTACGTTATTTGGGGCTATCAAGAATGACAACTATATAAATGATCAGAAAAGTAAAATTTCAGAGCTGATCTCTTTCTTGACAGTTCTATTAATGTATTAGAAAGAACAAACTGTTTTACTTCTGTTTTCCGTTTCAAATGGATGTAAATTAAATTTGAATTAAGAACTGGTTGAAACATTTTTAAATAAAAAGACTATTCACTTGATATTCATAAAAGATACTGCTGTATTAATTGATCTTGACATGTCAGCAAATTCTGTTTCCCAGCATCTGGTAGCTGAGAGCTTTTGATTTTCTGAGCACTTCGGCAACATGCATGTATTGTTGGATATGTGGGCTGGGTGTGTGCTTTTTGTTTGGATTGGTTTTTAATCTGAGAATATATTCAGCCTGCAGTAACATGCATATTCATCATGAAATTTTAAGTTTACGTATGTTTCTTTAATTAAAAGTTCAAGTTAATGCATTTAAAAGAAAGGTTTGATACAGCTTTCTACAAAGCCTCTTTATACTGCCTCTAAAATTATTTGCACCTTATTCTGACATACTTGCAAGAGTTTCTAGATCAATTTAAATGATTTTTCACTGCCATGGTTAAACTATCATATATTTTGAAATATTTTATGACACAGAAAGAATAAACCAAATATTTGATTTGTGTTAGCAATTGAGGAAAATAATTTTTAAAATGTTTTGCTTGTTACTGAGATGAATATATGAAAAAGACATGTTTCCTTGGAATCTGGGCCTTTTTTCTAGTGCAATAAGAGAATATGGATTTCCAGCTTCTTAGGAAAATTAAGTTTGCATACCAGCACAGAATATCCCCGGGACTTCACTCCGGAATACAACAGTTCGTACTTTCTTATCAGATTTCAAAGCATCCACAGCTTTTGACATCTACAGAGAAAAGGAGGAAGGGGAATCACCAAACACTTTTTAAAGTGCTTCATTCCAATACTTCACCTTTATAATAAAAACTATTCTTTTCACTTACCATTTTTACAAGATTTTTGCTAAGTGCATTCTTGGCATGAGATCTGTTTAACCCAAGCACCACAATTCCTAGAAAGGAAGAAAGATCACAGCATTGTTACAATGTAGAGAAATATGTATAATCTATGTAAATCATTATTATTTTGAAATTATACAAAAGGCATTGAGGGATAAAAAAATGCTAGTGTAATCACTACTGAGATTCTGAAAGAAAATAAAATTTTTTATTCTTTTCAATACTCAACAGAAATTACACTTACTTTAAGAACAAAAATAGCGCCCTAACATCATCATGTGGAAACAGTGCTTACAAAGGTTGAATGTAGAATTATACAACTGCATGCATAAATTTCATGTTTGTGCATGAAGTGCTGACATAGAATCAGGAAAGATGCTTAATTGTAAAAGACATATTTCTATATTTAGAGAGCCTATCTCCAGAGACTTTTTAAAGCATGAAGTACTATCAGAGCAAAGACCAGCAACTCCGATACATGTAAAAGGAAGTCATAAACATAGAAAGAATGCCACCAATGGGAAACATTGGTATTTTTGTTTAAAAAGGAACAAAATCAAACAAAAATTCTTCCTGAAACACAAAAATCATGGTACATGGCTCCAAAGACATATTCACAGCTCCCTTAGTCCAGTTACAGATCAACTGTCTGACTGATTACCTGTGCATTGGTTTGAATGTTGCAGCAGAAACAAAAATTGTCTTTATTTTGCCCCCTCACCTTAACAGGCATGAATATCAAAGAGGAAAATTCTGAAAAGTCTATTTCAGTAATGCCTAAGTTTACCCCAGCTATAGCAGTCTTTTAGACAATTACCGCCTGAACCCACACAACTGCCTGAGTTCAAAACACCAGCACACAGTCCTGATCCTGCCTTGGTAACATTTTATCCATCAGGACCTTTTATGCAGAAAATGCAAGGATAAGGGGGGGAAAAAGGACTAGGGCAAGACCAGAAATGAAAGGCAGAAAGGGAGCTCTGTCTCAAACAAAAATGCCCACAGTATTCCCACCAACCTACGATATGAAAAAACAGAATTCCAGAAACTCAGTGTTGGCCCAGGTGATTACTACTCCACCACTCAGCTTTGAATGTACAATCTATACACAATTATGCTCTTCTAGCCTTCCTTGTCATCTCAGTGCATACTGCTTCTTCTATTTGTGGAAAACCTGTCCTCCCTTAGGACTGACCCATTAGTGTTTGAGCTCCCTTCCTCTCCTTCCTCCTGCATGTATGTTGCACACACATGCACATAAGACAGGATTTAAAGAGCTCCTGCTCCTTCTGAGTAACCAATTTGTAGACAAAGTCTTCCATTTGCCAGCTACCACTGTCAAGATTCAAATAAAAATATTGTCAAATGCAGTAATAAAGCACACATGCCTTTCTTGCTCTTAAGGTACAGTCAATTGCTAAGTATAGATACCTCCTAAAAGGGGAGTGGAGCCAGGTCAACCCAAATGACCTTCATTCCCTTGTTCTACAAGCCTGAATTCCCATGCTTATACCTATGGCTGGAGATATTCACACAGGACCACCTGCAAAGGTCGTTACTCAGCACTTACATAGGAATCTGTTTATATTCTGTTAAGCAAAAAGGAGTAGTGCTGTAGCACTTTTCCTTAGCTGTTACAACTTCTTCTCCAGGAGAATGATCACTCCAAATTCAAATATTCCATATGTTCAACACAAGTAAATTAGGCAAAAGCATCATCCTACGTTAAAGCAACAAAAAGACCCTTCACCCTGACTTCACTTTGATTTTCAAGCACTACAAATCCCGTGCTTGAATGAACTAGAAATGCTATTACCTCAAACCATACTTTAGTCAGGAAATAGCGTCCTTCTCAGAAGCATGTTATACTTAATGGCAATAACACTTAATGACACTTGAATTCTTCTTCTCCCCACTGGTGCCCAAAGACTGCTACTCCACCACCACCAATAACATATTCAGAGGAAAGCTCCAGTTAACATTAAAGCACTTAAAAAGATTTTTTCCTACAAAGGAATTATCCTTGAAGACAAATCATAGAAGTCAATTTTTGCTTAGCAAAAACTACCACTTCTGCTTTCTTCTACAGAAATAAAAGATAAAGACGGCACCCACCCAGTTGTTTTCATTTAAGTATAAAAAACATATGAAGCAAGAATTGAAAGAGGAAAAGTATAAAAGGTTTGCAAGGGATACCTACATATTGCAGTGATATATATACAAAAGACATGCCTTACAGTCACATTTGAATCATTATTGTTCTGATATGCCATTACTACAAGATCTGAGCAAGCTGAGGATGGAAGGGACCTTGAAGATCATTTAGTTCCAAGCCTCCTGCAGGGATGCCTTGCACTAGACCAGGTTGTCCAGAGGCCTGTCCAACATGACCTTGAACACCTCCAGGGATGGGGTATCCACTGCTTCTCTGGGCAATCACTTTCAGTCCCTAAAAGTGAAGAATTTCTTCCTAATATCTAAACAAAACCTGCTCTCTTTCAGTTTAAAATTCCTCTCTATATTTCTTACAGGCTCCCATCAGAAAATGGAATGTCACAGTAGGTCACCCTGAAACCTAGCCTTCAGGATGCACAATCCCAATTCCCTCAGACTTTTTACACAGGAAAGGTACTCCCTCCTTCTAATCATATTCATGGCTCTTCTGGACTCATTCCAACAGTTCCATTTCCTTCCTCTGCTGGGACCCCAGAGCTGGATGCAGGGTTCCAGGTGGGCTCTCACCAGAGCAGAGCAGAGGGACAGAATCCCCTCCCTCCCCTGCTGCCCACACTGCTTTGGATGCAGCCCAGGACACATTTGGCTTTCTGGGCTGGGAGTGCCCATGGCTGGGTCATGTCCAGCCTCTCACCCACCAGCAGCCCCAAGGCCTTCTCACAGGGCTGCTCTCCATCTGTTCATCCCCAGCCTGGGCTGGTACCAGAGATTACTCTGACCCAGTTGCAGCACCTTCTACTTGATCTTGTTAAATTTCATGAGTTTCCCATGGGCCCACTTCCCAAGCTTGTCCACATCCCTTTGGATAGCATCCCATCCTTCAGATGTGTTAACTGCACCACTCAGCTTGGCATCATCTAAAAATTTGCTGAAGGTAACTCAATCCCTTCATCTATGTCATCAATGAAAATATGTAATCACAGTGGTCCCAGTATAGACCCCTGAGGCACACCACTTGTCACTGATGTCCATCAGGACCCTGAGCCATTGACCACTACACTCTAGATGCCACCATCCAACAAACTTCTCATCCACTGAACAGTCCATCCATAAAATCCATCTCTCCCCACTTTAGAAAGAAGGGTATTGTGGGGAACTCCGCAAAAGGCTTTTCAGAAGTCCAGATAAATGGCATCTGTAGCCATTCCCTGGACCACTGATGGAGTGAACTCCATCATTCAAGGCCACTGGGTTGCACAGGCAGGACTTGACCTTGATGAAGCCATGCTGGCTGTCTTGAATCACCTCCCTGTCCTCCACGTGCCTCAGCACAGCTTCTAAGAGGATCTGCTCCTCACAGGAGAGGCAGAGAGGTGAGGCTCATGGGTCACTAGTCCCCACGCTCCAGCTTTCTGTCTCTTTTAAAGACGGGTACAATGTTTCCCCCTTTCCAGTCAGGGTGGACTTGACCTGACGGCCCTGAGTTGTCAATAATACCTGTTACATTGTCATCTGACACATTTAATCATGGTTCATTCTTCCTGAAGCATACACATGTGCTTTTCAAAGTCCTTTAAAATAAACTGTTTGAAAAATCTACTGGCGAAAGAAAATATATTAAAAAGTAATCATTAATAAACAGAAGTAGAAATTAGTAGCAGTACTAGTAGAAGCAGTAGTAGTATTTGCTTTGTTGGTGTATCTGTATGATATCAAAAACATGACAGATCTACTAAGAAGGAAAAAGCATTCACATAACGCTAAACCAAATATTAATGTCATAGTTTTTCCTGGAGTTATCTCCACATTATTTCTGGGACACACTTCAGCACATAGTATGCATCTATTAAAAATACATCTGCATACATAAAACTAACTTCATCTTAACTGGCTAGGCTCTCCAAGAGACAAAGATTCCCAGTGTTATCTAATATGAGCAGCAATATTCCCGTACTTTCCTAGCCAACCATTAGAAGCAAAGCACACATAAATGTACAATATGTCCTCTACTTATAAGTTGCCCCTGTCAAAAGAGGAAGCTGCCTGTGGTATAATTCTCAGTGTTTAAAGGAAAAAGGAAATGAAAGTTGTATTATAAAAGTTATGATAAAAATGAAAGTTATATTATAAAATGAAAGCATAGCAAAAGCAAGAAATGTCTTTCACTGAAATAAAGATCCATACTTATGTGGAAGATAGCTTCAAAATAACTAGAAAACAGAAATTCGCAGAAAGATCCTGGTTTTATAGCATACACTAAATTTAATACTTGAATAAACTGAAGAGATTAGATCCTGGTTTAACTACTGTTTGTATCAGCACACAGGAGATCTTACTTTTAATAATGTTTTTTATCTCTTTTATCTTGCACATTTTAGAGATCGAAACATTCATCCTCAATGTTTGGTAGAAACACATTTAAATGGTTACTTAAAAATTAATCTTGTCTTTAAACCAATAGTCACTACATCTGCATATAAAGTACTTGCAGAATTATTTTTATTTTATTATTTATTTGCATTAAATATACACACAGAAGTCATTTTCCATAATTAAAAAAATATTTTAAAATATCTTAATTATCCTTTGAAAAGTGGAATGAGGATCAAAGTAAGTTATTTTTAAGCTTGTTTCACTTAACTACTCAGATACACCAAGGCAGACAAGTGGACTTAGATGTTTATTATTCTGAAGTAGTTTCTTAAGCAAAACAGGAACATATGGTGAGTATATCATGCACAATTCTGGTGGCTTTCATTAATCATCAAGAAGTATTTAAGTGAAAAATCACATAGATGTGTACTAACCAGCACTTTTTAAAAGCACCAAAAATCTTCAAAATCCCCTATCTGGGCCTGTTTCATCTCTAAATTCTGATTTAACTCTTTTCCACACTTCTTAAGTTAAGAGATCTCACCTGCTCAGCCCTGCATTAAACACAGCAAAAGAACGGGAACTTTCTCCAATATATCAGCTAGCTATCAGTTTCCAACCTCTGAGCAAACAACTTCAACCAAGACTGTATTTTTGTTGCTCATTTGTACATTAAAATTCTAACTGATGAAGACCAAAAGCTGTCTTATTCTAAACTGAACCAAAATCAGATGGGAAATTTGACCATAAGAAGTCACTCTAGTGTAAAATCTGAATTACAAAAATATTTATATCACATTCCAGCAAGTGCCACTGCAACACTGGAGTCAAGACTAAAAAGACATTTCTCCCATTGCACCTATGACTTAAAAATCCAAAACACTAGGGTCATTTAAATTTGGAATTGGATCACTAATGCAATTTGGCTAAGTTCTGAAATGTCAATAGATGTAATACATTTCAGCCCTAGTGAAGATCAAATAGAATCTGAAATAAAGTAGAAGATATATACTTAATTTTAAAAAATGAATACACTGACAGTCATCTTTACTCACAGAAAACTGACCAAGAGCTTCACAAGTTGCAACATGGGCAGAATATACAGGTATTTTTCAATCACAGTCTTCAAAAATCTCACACCTTTTGTATTCTGGTTCAGGTCAAATTTCAAATTTGGAAGCTGGAAAGCCTTGAGTTAAAATTTCAATAACTAGCCCTTGCAAACATAGTCTCATTTTACTTCAACTTCCCAAGAGCTGGGATATGCAAATCACATGGAAGTGGTATGAAGCAGAACAGTTTGCTACTTTTCCTACAGGCAAAGAATTGTCTAGTGCTACAAGACATGTGCCTGTACATGAGAAAGGTACAACCAATTTTCCTTCCTCCCCAGTATTCACAGTCCTCTCCGAGCAACATGGAAACACTAGGCATGTGCAAGAGCACAACCACAGCATCAACAAGCATGTGTGTGCCATAAAAGGTAGTCAGAGAATGGGGTCTGACAGTGCATGAAGTCAAGAAGTATGTAATGGGATGGTGTGATGAGGCCACGGGGGCACCCGAGTACCATGTGGAAAAGTCAAGAACATGAAATGGTAGATCAAGGAATGGCAGGGTAGAAAAGAGCAAGAAACACCACAGGGGTGTTTACAGAGCTGGTGTCCTCATTCAGCAGAGATATTACATGCTGAAAACAGATAAATACAGATGAACTTGGCATACAAGGTGAGGAGCAGAGGTTTTGGTAGCACTACTCGGAGGAAGCAGAACCATGTTTCTTTTGCAGAAATGTTGCCCGCTCTTTGTGCTGCTGAAGAAGGCATATGTAGTTAATATCTTCTTCTGGCCTATTTCTACGTCCTTGTTCACAACAGTGTTTGCTTCTATGTCCTTCTGAAAGACAATACCAAAGAAAACTCCTTCTGCTTAAGAGAATTCATTAATTAAAAATACAATGACTGAATCCTTCCTTATGATAGCGACAGTTGCTTTAACATTGCAAATACTATCTCCAAGTTTTGGAGCAATGGGCTACATATTCAGTATGAAACATCTTCACAACATTACAAAAACAATGATTCCTAGCTGATTCAACAGCTGGAACACACTTCCTAATTTTATGTTTGTTGTGCAATAGAAATAAAAGTTGATTACTATGTAAGATAGTGATATTTTCTACCATTTCTTGGTAAAGCACAAAATAAGCAAGGAAAAACACTCTTTTAACATTTTAAAAATTCTTCTTTGCTCCTGTCTTGTCTCTTCCTTAACTTAAAATAATCCCCAAAAAATCTGAATAGCTGTTTTAAACTAATTCCAAGTGCCACAGTCGGCTGGAAAAACAGGACTAAAGCAGTACATTTTAAAGGAAGTGGAAAGAGTTGCGAACAGAACTACAAGACAGAAGATAACTTCAGGACCAGAGTATATCATCTTTACTATCAATCCTAAATAATTACAAAAACCTGCCCTCCAATGAAAGCACATCAGTTTTCCCTTGAAAAAGAAAGAATAATCTTCTAAGTTCATGATAAAATTCAAAGTTTTAAAGTTACCTCTCTGTATATGTACACAAATCTATGTACAGGCATACTCAACTCACAGGCGTTTGCCTGAATTGGCAGCAGGTCTGAAATAGCTGAGTTAATGTGCTCAAAGACGTAAACTAAACTGTACATCTCAACACATGGTGGTTCCAAGATATATTCTCCATGTAAAGAGATTCACGTGCTACAGATAATCATAATCCTATACTATGGACCTCTCCATAAAAGTCGGTATAACATCGTGGCTAGAGAAATAAATCCTCAGGAACAGAGTTTTCACTTACTTCTTCTCCACCATCTCTAGCCCTGCTGCATCCACAGGGGAAGGAAGTGACAAACACCAAAGGAAGTGGAACACTTCCAAAATCCAGTGAGCACCACATCAGAAGAGGAAGTAAAAAATGTCTGTGCTGTGATGCACTGGCTGCACATCACTAAAGAGCACAGATTTTCTTTCTTTTTTTAACCAGGTGAGTTAAAATAAGACTCTTGATATAGCTGAGTAGAAAAAAGTGAGTAGTAGTTGACAACACTAAAAGCAAGGGGAGAATGAGATGATTATTAGGAGAGTGGCATGACATGAGACAATACTGAAGCCATACCTTCCAGCACAAAAAACATGGATATCAGTTCTATGCCCTCTCTGCCCCCTGCACACCAGCACTAAACCGATGTCTGAAGCAGCATGACTCTAGATGTTTGCCGCTAAACTTCATTTTCTCACAATCAGAGTGGCAAACAGATGCCAGCTCAGAGAGATGTACCTCACAAACACAGTACATATGCTGCAGTACTCTGGAAGAGTGAAGCTGTTGACACACCTCCAGGACAAGATGACATCGACAGCAACCTAGACAAGCTCATGAAGTGGGCCCATGGGAAACTCATGAGGTTTAACAAGACCAAGTGCAAGGTGCTTCAACTGGGTCAGGAAAATCCCCAGTACCAGCACAGGCTGGGGGATGAACAGATGGAGAGCAGCCCTGTGAGAAGGCCTTGGGGCTGCTGGTGGGTGAGAGGCTGGACACGACCCAGCCATGGGCACTCCCAGCCCAGAAAGCCAAATGTGTCCTGGGCTGCATCCAAAGCAGTGTGGACAGCAGGGGAGGGAGGGGATTCTGTCCCTCTGCTCTGCTCTGGTGAGAGCCCACCTGGAACCCTGCATCCAGCTCTGGGGTCCCAGCACAGGGAGGACATGGAACTGTTAGAGTCCAGAGGAGGCCTCCAAGATTATAAGAATGGGACACCTCTTCTATAAAGAAAGGCTGACAGAATTTGAACTGTTCAGTGTAGAAATGAGAAGGCTTTGAAATTACCTAATCGCAGCTTTCCAGTACCTGAAGGGAACCTACATGAAAGATGGGGCAAGACTATTTACAAGGGCATGTAGCAACAGGACAAGGTGGAATTGGTTCAAATTAAAAGAGAATAGGTCTAGATTAGTTAATAGGAGAAAAATCTTTACTGTGAGGGTGGTGAGACACTGGAATAGGCTGCCCACCGAAGCTGTGGATGCCCCATCCCTGGAGGTGTTCAAGGTCTGGCTGGATAGGGCTCTAAGCAAATCTGGTCTAATACGAGGTGTCCCTGTCCAAGGTGGAGGAGTTAGACCCAGACAGTGTTCAAGGCCCTTTCTAACCCGAACCGTTCTACGATGCAGTGAAGAGCCAAGAAGGACCAATCTGACCCAGCTCTGCCCCTGCCATGCCGGCAGCTCCCAGCACTCTGCGACGCAACCCCGGCCGCGGTGACAAGGAGAAGGAGGAGCCACCGCTCTCTTCCCGCCCCTCGCCGCCGGGCAGCTCCCCCAGGGCCGCCCTCTCTCTGCCCCGCAGGGGTCACCCCGGCCAGGCCGGGACAGCAGCTGCAGAGCCGCCTTCCCCTCGTTACCTTTGTGCTCATCATCCAGGTACCGGACGCGCAGCTCCTCCTCTTCCTTCGCCTGGGAGCCGTAGCTCCTCCCGGCCGAGGGGAGACCGGCGTAGGCGACGCCTCCCCGCAGCGGGGGCGCGCNGGCCGCGGGGAGCGGGCGGCTCGGCCCGGCCGGGCCTGGCTCCTGCGCCGGCCCCATCCCGGCTGGGGAAAAGGCTCGTCGGCCAGGGGAGATCTGAGACTTGACAGAAAACCAGCCCCATCCTGGTCCGCGTCAAAAACAGCGTGCGCAGCAGGGCGGAATTTTGCCCCTCTGCTCCGCCCTGATGAGACCCTACCCGGAGCACTGCATCCAGCTCGGGGGTCCCCGACAGAAGAAAGACAAGACACTGATGAAGTCCAGCGGAGGCCGTGAAGGTGATAAGGCGTCTGGAACACGTCCTCTACAAAGACAGACGGAGGGAGATGTGGCTGGTGAAGCCATGGAGAAGAGATGGAGAAGAGAATGCTGTGTGGACACCCCATAGCAAACTTCCAGTATCTGAAGGGCAGTTCATCGGGATCTGTAGTGATAGGACAAGCACTAAAGGGTACGAATGAGGAGAGGAAATTTAAGCGAGATTTTGGGAAGAAATCCTTCACTGTGACAGTGGATGAGACTCTGGAATAGGTTGCCTGAAGAAGCTGTGAGTGCCTCAGCCCTTGCAGCATTGAAGTTGAATAAGGCCTTGAGCAACGTGGTCTAGTGGGAGATGTCTCTGCCTATGGCATGGGAAGGGGGTTGGGACAGGATGATCTCTGAAGTCCATTCCAACCTCTTGACATTCTGTGATTCTCACACACAGCTTGAAATATGCAGGTGCATAGACAAATTTTTCATCTGTAAAAGCAGATGTTTAGTTTCATCAGGGCATCATGATGCTGCTGGAAGTTGTGAAGCATGTTTATTTGTGGTGAACTTGAGAACATCCCACCTTAAAGGCAATGTGCTCAGGCTCTTTTGTGCTGTGAGGTGGCACCAGAATGAACACTCATGAACCCTGCAGTACTTGCTTCTTCCCCCACATCAGCTATGGCAAGTCCTGGTCATGGCATCAGCACTGAACAAAGAAAGGAGCTATGGTCAATAACAGAAACCAGGTAGCACATGGTTCTGTATGCTGTGATAAAAGACTGCTTGGATTGGCCATCCTCCTGTTTTGGGGCTCTCAGAATTACCATTGTGTTGCAAAAATAAGGATCAAATTAATACTCCTTGGTGTTTAGAGTTGAGTTTAGGTCTCTAAGCAACGCTGCCATGGTGTCTGCTTTGCCCTCCATGCACACCAACAGACATACCAGCATGAAACAAGTCAAACAATAAAAGCAGTAACAATGGAGGTAGGAGGTAATTGCTATGTTTTGTTGTAAATTTGAATGATTCAAGACTGCTATGACCTGTTTCAAAATGGTTGAAATTTCAGCAATCCATGTGTTAATGCCATAACAATTTAGTTGAGCCAGATGCTCAACAATTTAGTTGAGCCATGCATTAGATATAAAAGAAGTTGACTTGTTTCCTTAGACAGGACAAAGGTTGGCAAAGATTGTAGTAACTGTGATTAATGCAGGTCAGTAATGAGGCTCTTAAGAGCTGTGGAGTTGGTTTTCTTCAAGTTTATTTCCTTCAAATTAGGCCGTGAGAACTGAAAACATGCCTTTGAGCCTTCCCCTGCCATTTTCATAATTCATTGTTACTTAATCAGGGGAATAAAGCTATGCTGCTTCTGAGCAGAGGCTCAGATGGAGCCATTTTGGTTGTTGTTTCGGAAAACTAGCTACTGCATTCCTTCATGCAGTTGCTCAGCAGCTCCTCCATGCCTTCCTTCTGGAGAAACGAAAGTCTAAAAATAATGTCCTATTTGTTCTTGTGGAGCGCCATGAAGGGCAAATGTGCATGTGGGGGGAGGAATAGGCAGACTATCGCCTTGCATTTATTATGTTTTACTATTTAAACAGGGCGATAGCTTGTGATTCACAGCCCTTTCCAGTAGAGCCCTCAGTATGCCAAAGACTTCCAGTAGAAAGAAATTAAAAAATTTGTTTGCAGTTGAAGAACATTTTAGTTTATGAGAAGGAATTTTGAAACATCATATCGAATTACATCAATAGAAACAGAGAGACAGCACTATTCTGAAAGCTGCAGAAGATAAAAAGACATTAAAAGCAGAACTAAATTCACTGCCGTATCGTAATGTTGCCTTGAAGCTGAAGGCAGACATTTAGTCATATGCAGTGGCTCCCAGACTGAAGAACTAGTGAAAACATTTCTGAGCAGAGGTCAGTAAGTGCAGTCAGGCCAACAGATTCATGTCCATTGTAGAAACACCCAGTCATTCTTAAAATGAAGAATTTTGGAAATGCAATTGTCTTTTACCTGCCACTGTCTGATTTTACTTTCTTTGTGTAAGAAGTGAAAAGAAAATATAATTTCTATTTACTTTTTCTCTATTAATGTGTAAAGCTGCATGATATGATATGCATTTATGTGTGTCTTATTGCAGTCATTTCATACTGCATTGCATTTTGTAATACTGTCTATTCGATTCTTCCCATTCCCTGACATGCAAGCATAATTCAGGACTCAGATGAAAGCAAAGTTTTCCATATTCTCTTATTCCCTGATTTTTTTGCTGTAGTTTACTTGTAAAACACAGCTTTGGGGTTACAGTAGTGCATGAAAGGTACAGTATGTTGACATGGAGATTATTATTTAAAATTATATCCTAATTTTAAAGAATGGAGCAACTGGAAAACAATTGTAAGTAACTACCTAAATAACATATCACACTTGGTAGCCTGATTGCTGCTACACACAGAAATGCACATATTGATACTTGGTAATGGGTAAAATAAATGTATTATAATAAATCCTGATTCAGCCTCCTTCATGTCCACAGAAGCAGTGAATGAAAATAACCAGTGTAGATGGAGATTAGCTCACCAAATTCTCTGTACTCAGCTGTAACTTCTACTACAGTCCCTTGGTCATCATCTAATCCAAGGGGAAAAACTTGAAGGTCCTTCCCCCAAATAATGTTACATTTGAAGTTGCCTTGGAAAGCCCATTTACATCAGGTTACAGATGCTCACAGTGTACAGGACTGAAACTGGCAGGTGAAGTGTGCAGCCCCTTCTGTGGCTTGATATGGCTTCTGTTTGATAATATAATCATGAGGGGGGCAGTAGAGGCTTGGGGTCACTGTTGCAACTTACACAGCACGGAGCAGAAGTACAGAAATTTGGAGACTGTTTATGTGGTTTGTGGAGAGAAGTTTCTTCATAATACTATTCTGCGTGTGTTGGTGCATGGCACCTGCCATGGTTCATTTTCTAGGGGAACAATCTCACTGTTAATTTGGTATGACAGAAGCATGTGGTCTCTAAACTTCAGATGTAAATTAAGTACCTAAAACCAAAGAGTGTGAAACTACTTGTGAATGTTCATTTAGGGATCTAGTGCTATTAAAAATGCTAATAAATCATTTGAAATGAGACAGAAAAATAATTTCATATGTATTTATATAATATGCAGTTTTAATGTGAACAATGAAAGGATTCAGACAGTATGTACAATGAAGCAGGAATATGGGCAAGGAGTCTCACCTAGTTCTAAGTTGCTCTAATTTTCTTACATTGATGCATGTAGATGAGGTGTAACAAATACTTTCATTTTCTCTGGATGAGCATATGAGTATCAATGGGTAAAGTAAAAAGGGAACACATTTTAGAGGAAAAATGTAGCACCCAATTTTGGCTTTGCAAACTAAGCCCTTTGTCAGTCTTGCAAATTGAAAAGTAATTGTCTCTGTAAAGGGACTGTGATATTTGAGAGAGATCCATCAGCTATCCGTCCTCTAAAGTTGGTTTGCAAAGGTTGTTTCAATTTCACACCACCCACCATAAGCATTTGTCTCTTCTAGTTTTCACATATTTGCTTTTTATCAGCAGCAGAATTTTTGTGATTATTGTGTTATACAGTTAGTATGCTTGCCTTTCCAAACTTGATTTTTAACTTTTTGTAAAACCTTTTTGATATTTTAAAACTGATAATGAGAAAGACATAACCCTTGTTATGTATTTATTATTAGTAAGCATATAGCACACACAGCATGTTCCCTTTTTGGCACTGAGCCTATTCAATATGTTTTGCAGGCAGCTGTTTCCTTAGATTGTCTGTTTTCTTTCTTCCCACAAAGTGCAGCTTTAAGACTGTAATGCCAAGATATAAGATGTTTTTACAACTTTTTCTCTTCAGGAATTACTCTTACTAGACTTAATCTACTTGGGTATCCTTACAAGCTTACTTACTTGGAACTTGTTATCCAGCTCAGCACGTTATTAAGAACTCTACCTATGTGTCACTGTGTCTTGGAGCACAGAGCAGATTTTGGCTTTGAATAATGTCAGCCCCATTTATTTGTGCATATACTCCTTCATCTTGAATATAGAGACAACTGCATTGGATTAATATAGTGGAAAAGTATATGGCATATGTAAGCCAATTACAGAGACTTCTTAAAATCCTACTTCCCAAAATTGTCTGCCCATTCTCTTCAGATCACAAACAAGACATAATGCTAAAACAATTACAGGAACACAAACATGCTGAGCAAGGCCTCTTCCATGAGTAAATTGGCACTAGCAGCCACAGGGCTACAGCTGTGTAATAGTGGAAGATCAGAGCCTAGGGAGTCCCTTAGGTACTTGAAACTGGAATTGAGCAGTTATTTATTATATAAAATGTACAGAATGCTTTATTTTGAGGCAGGGTGCACAATTTATCCCTAAAGAACATGAAATAAAGATATTTGGTTTTATGAGGTTAGATGTAAACACAGATACTGAAACAGAGAATTTACAGACAGTGAAGATTCTTAAAAATTGATATATTTGTATGAAGGTACAACTCCCAAATATGTGCATGCTGATACATCTCCTTTTGCCAAAGTTTTGAAAAAGCTGTTTTTAAAGTAGTTCAACACATCAGAAAGTTTACTGAGCCAGCTAAATAACTATGCATTCAGGCAAACTGCAAACCAACTCTAAATCATTGAATACTTTTCTTACAGTGAATGTACCCCATTCTATTAAGATTTTTAAAATAATTTATTTTCTTCATGATCAGGCAAACCTTTTTCTGAAAGAATACTTCCCCTTCCTTATCTGTATCCTTCTGAAGAGCTCCAGAGCCAACAGTGAGGTTAACTGTGCCTGAGAGAATATTTGCTTCAGCAACAGGCAGGGCAAGCTCTCCTGTAATATGGATGGGTCACTGGAAGCTGCACAGAAACCTGGGAGAACGTAATGTAATCAGCATTTGATTTAAGGTATTTGACATGAAATTCTAGTAGAAAATTGATTTCCCAATTTTATCAGGGTACTTTTATGTGTAGTGAAAGGCTATCAGGGCTGCTGCTAAGGAGGTGGTAAAACAATATTGACAAATCTGTGATATCAAAAAGGATAAAACAGAACTAGGTGTTAGGCCACAGAAGGAAGCATTTTGCAACAAACAAATACTATCTTCATCAAAACAGTATCCAAACACTGTTTTTGGGGAGTTTTCAACTATGCAAGCATTTGGTGAAATAAAAGGGGAAATTAATCTCAATTACATTTTGTTTAAACATTTTTTAATTAAAGTAATAAAGGACATTTCAATACAAATCTCAATGAAACAAATTAAAAAATTCTGTCACCATTACAATTAGTACTGTCTGTCGTCATGTGATGTGATTTCTAGTGAAGAGAAGTTACCAAGAACCTCTGCTCTGTTTGAAGGCAATACATTTGTCATGAAAGCCAGCTCACTATGAGTAGCTAAGAGAAGCCTTGTCATTTATGCTCAAGTAATGTAAAAAAAATGTAATGGAAAAATGAAGAACACTACATAGCCTGTTTTTGTTAGTTGTAATTCTTTATTACTGTCCATGAGCAGGCCAAGAGTTAAGATGGATGATACATTTCTGAATACCATAATTACATTTCCTTTCTGTTTAGCTAACTTTTTTTTTTTTTTCTGGGGGGGTGTTTAAAAACAAAAATCAGCTTACAGTCAATGTACTGTAGATAAAACATGACATTTAACGTACATTTCATTTTTTTTGCTAAAAACTACAGCATTTTTAAAGAAGATAGTTACATATTTACTGCTTGAAAAATATGATACATTATGCACAAATTACTCTAAAAAATCTAAGCTTACATTTTACGGTATAAAATGCATTTGTGTTCATTACCTTTCCCTTTTAGTCTTTTGTGATTAACAGTATGTTATGCAGAGTTTTACTGAATATATTGCATTCTTTCTAAGGAATGCTTCACATTGATTTTCACACCATATGGGGAAAAGATTGGAATCCTTTTTGATCTTCTCTTCATTTTCATTAGACTAAATTACCTTTTACATTCTAGCCTTAACTATATTTTTCTGCATTCTTTATTCTTTACATACTGATACAATTAAGATACTCTGATAAGTTGAATAAGCATTTTCAATGAAAGCCTATTCAGTCCTATATAGAATTCTTCTAATGTTACAAAGAATCTGCATGACTTCATGACCCAGATTTTCAGGACAGACCAAAGGTTAAATAATCACAGTCTTCACATCTCACATGGATTCAAGAATAGATGAATTGGGAAACTACATAAGCTAAGGACTCTGTTTTGTCAAAATGGATTCATCATAACCTTACTTCTATCTAATCATCCCATTCTAAGTTACTTGTCTATGTAGGGAAGCAGGATCCTTAAGATCAAGAGCAATGAACCTAGCAACTGGTATATGTAAAAAAAGAAAAATATATACTAAGTGGCTAGCTTGCAGTTATGTGCCTGGTCACAGACTCAATATCTTGAATATTGGCAATTCACCAATGCCAGTGAACAGCCACTTCCAACACAGCATTTTTCAGACTTCTAATTTCTTAGCATTCTGTTGCATGTAGTTAAAGCCTTATAAAATAAGGGCCTTGTTCCCCTTGTAAAATCATGGCTCAGGCCTGTTACTTAGGCTAAGTTGAAGGGAACGATGGGAGAGTGACTCAGCTGGAATAGGAGCAGAGAGACATGAGAGACGTGAGGGACGAGCTGTGAGACTGCTGCGTGTCCACATCGTGGGGTATGTTGGTTGGTTGTGCCTTAAAACTATGTGAACTGATAAGCAGCTAACTGCTTTAAAAGGCCTGGGTTTTGCAATAAAGCAGCTCTCCTTTGCACCTGCCTGGGGACACCGTGTTGCTTTGCTTCGTACAGCATTCTGTAAGGAATTTGTTTTTGTAGATCTGTAAAGAATAGGATTTCATCTAGGAAGCAATGTTTGCAATTCTTTAAAATTAAACATCAATTAAAGAAAACTTATCTACAGAAAAAAAAAAAACACAGCTATTTTCAAAGTCATAGTTAACATTTTCTTTCTAGATAGTGTATCTTTTTGTGTATATCATTTTATCTCTGGGAGGTGAAATTATAATCCTGTTCCTTTATGCATGGTGAAGTATGTTCTACCTGCTAAGCAGAACACAATATACCATGTCTAAGACTTAAAAAATGTTAACCAAATTTTCAAGACTAGGTCAGTATGTTAAACTAATACTGCCCACAGCCTTCTGCTTCAAAAATGGGCCTGAACATTCAAAAACTTTGCAGCATATGTGCTGTTTCAACAGTGTACCTGAAAAAAAAAGTTAAGAATATGGTTTTACTCTTCATTGAAGTCTTTCAGACATGCCATTATCCTGTGGAAAATGCAGCCTACCAACAGGTGAAAGAAGTAAAAGTATGAACAAAAATGGGTCATTTCCATATTCTGAAACAGTATTTTAAAACTACTTAGTGAAAAAAGGTTCCCAAGATGTTCAGAAGAGCTAGTAAACTGTGAAAACTGGAATATATATTTAATACAATTGGGTATATGGGACAGTTCTACATATGATTCTTAATCCATGTATTAATCATGCTCTAATTATGATTTAATATTGATATTTTTTCCAGTGGAGGTATTGAATATCCTTGTCATCTTTCTACTGTCTCATTTGGGCACCCTCTGCAAGCAAAGTTCACAGGGAATTTGTCATACTTATCTGAATTCATGCATCTTGAGGACTAGACAATCCTTCCAGTAGCCACTGCACAGAAACTTAAGAATACTATAGCTTCGCCACAGAATAAAACTTCTGTAGTTTTCTTTGTAGTTTTGATATCAGCACAGCTTCTGGTTCCTTAGTGTTACTATGAGGCTTGTCGGTATATCTTCAATTGTATGCACTGTAGGATGGGGTTGGAACAAGATAGAACCACTGAAGTCTGCTTTGACCCTGGAATGAGATTTTTCGTTGTGGTCCTCAAGTGGTCACCGAGCGACTGAATGCCCACTAGCACGCTCCCCAGGCGACAGGTGGGACGCACAAGAGTGGCTGCCCCTGGACCTCTGCCGAGATTTCCAAGGTGGCAGTAAGTGCAGCGGTGTGGGTGACGCTGCAGTCGAGTACCACAATGAGACCAAAGTGAAGGATTGGCGGAAAGGACACTTGTTTGCAGTCCAAGGAAGTTTATTCTGAGGATGGGTCAGGGACAAGTGACGATGGAATGGGCTCTGACTGAGGTTTTTAAAGAGAGTCACCCTAAGGGGTGGGAACTCCATATAACCAATGGGGATACACTTAAGGAGGGACACATAACTTGATCCAACCAATAGGATTTACACAGGGGAGGAGAGACGCCTCAAGGACAAATCAGTCACTTGACTTGGGATGATTGACATACAAACTTCTGGAAGAACATGGGCAGGTTCGGGGTGATAGACAAGGGAAAGGGCCAGCACAACTTGGATTGACGGAACCAAATACGGGTAAAAGGGGAGGAATAGGAGGAAGGACACATTGGCAGCTCCATTGGCGGGAAAACAACTTGGAAGAAACCATTCTGAGGGGATGTAATGGGGTACATGGGAGAAACCATTGAACTTAAGTAACATTAAATAACTAACTTTAACAGTAAAAACTTTATAAAAACGCACCACCACATTTAGTTAAATTTCTTATGCAACTTGTAGCTCTTTAGTCTGGAAAACAAAGAGTAGGAGTTTGACCCAACAGAAATCTACATCTATGTGTATATCTGCATTATACTCAAGGTGCTTCTTAACAACAGAATTCAGCTACAGAGAGTGCCATTTACAGAAGACAGACCTTTTTTTTATTTTTCATTACATAGATTGGATTGTGCTGAACTAAAAAGATTTTTTTAAATAAGTGCTTTTTTGACTCATTATGTTAAACATGAAGAATTTCTTAACATAAACTTACTAAGAAAAATTAACCTGCTGCCATATTTCCAAACAGTTGCCTGTGTTCCAGTTTTTCAAAGTTAAGCCTGAAGTGTTCGAGTATTATTTTTCAGAGGTGATGAGAGCCTACTACCTCTACTGAGTCTATGTAGAACTGCAACAAGTCGTGAAAACCACCATGCTTTGAGTTAAGTACACATAAATAAGATTAATGAATATGTCTGAAATTCTTGACAATGTCTGATTTCCACAAAGGTTACATCAAATATTGTAAACATCTAATAAATAACCACTGTATGGTCCATCACACAGAATTTTAATGCTAAAAAGTGGAAGTGTATTCAGCATTTATATTCCTTTCTCCACTTTTTTATCAGAATACCACTGAGTCTAATGAAATCTTACTTGCTCATGGTCTTGTTTCCCTTTTACTCAATACTGTGTTGGATTTGTCGTAATCCTATGTTTAAAGCATCAGTCTGTTGTCACGGAAGTGATGAATGTCACAAATTCATTTAGAACTTCATGACATAGTCAATATTTTTTTTTAAATTGGACTAGAGAAGAAAGTCATTGTTCAAATAGTAAAGGTTAGATAACAAGCTAAAAGGAAAAAGTACATAGGGATACACAAAGAGTAAGTGGTTTTTTTCCTAAAGTCTATTGGAGGAAATTTCTCTTTCAAATACAGAGTGTTTTTTTAGAGTTGTATGTAAAATACATGTACACATGTATAATAAAACCAACCTTGAACTATTACATATACCAAAACAAAAGTACACAAAATAGATACAATAGTGAACAAGAAGTGAAGATGATAGGTGGTGGTTTTTTAATGTTAATGATTGGAAAATAAATACATTTCAATTAAGAGTTAGTGAACATATACTCTTTATTCATTACTGGAAAAGTTAATTGAAGTACCATTTAAAGATTTATTCAAATTAATGTTGGTATGTTCACAAAATGACATTTCTCTGAGATCAGATTTTGCATGTCTTTTTAGTCAGTTTTACTCTATTCAAGTCTTCAATTACATGTGTTGGCTGAAACTTCTTACTAGCTATATTATGTGGTCTGTCAGACTTGTCAGATACAGTATGTCTTAGAGTAAAAATGCGTTTACAAGATGCTCAGTGGCACCAAGTGAGCTACATTCTCATTCCCACCATGGAATGTAACCAGCTGTTACACTTTTACTAATAGAAAACTAGCAACAAAGGTAAGAAGCAGATAATTGCAACAATTTGAAGACAGCAATTTTGAAAGAAAAAAATTTAAGGAGTCGCTGCAGCTTTCTGAATATATTTGTTCAAATCCTAGTAAGTGGCAAAGCAATTTGTTTCTTCGTAACAGGACTAAACAGCTTTGTAGATAGGATAAAGTATTTAAAATATATTTTTTCCTCAGTATTTCCCTATTGGCTAGCATAGATTGTTTGCTGCTTATGTTTTTTTTTTGGCTATCCCAGTCTTAAAATGCCCACCTTTCCGCATGGAGCTTCCAAAAGCCTGTAGAGCCCAGCACTGCACCTAGGTGTCCTAAAAATTGGGTGTTGAAGTCTCCTCTATCATGATACCAGGCTCACTTTTAAAAAAAAACTTAGCAGTAAAGTTCACTTTTTGCATCTAAGATAACTGATGAATGTACTGTTTGGTCAGAGACTCAAAGGCCAAAGTGCTTACATTGAAGTAATGTCATACAGGCAGGCTTCATAAAGGGTGCAGGAGGAGATGTCGAATGTAGACCCTTTTTGTTCTGTACCCTTTCTAAAAAAGGTACAAATGCCCAGATCTTGCCTAATCTTGGAGCCAGGAATGGTGGAATGTGCAGTTTGATCTGAATAGATGGAGAACCACCAGCTACGTATAACCTGGGAGGTCTAAGAAAAAGGACTAGGTATCCTCTTGTCTTCTGTTCTACCTCCAGGTTAGATTTTTTTGTACAAGATAGATTTATAAACCACTTCTTCTACTGGTTTTATGTGGTATTTGAATACTTAACCCTGTTTTAGCAACAGCCACGCATCCAAGACACCAATCCATACCTCACTGGAATCAATGGAGGATCCCACTGAAAAAAAATATTAGCAATGTTATAAAGTTGGGAGGTCAGAGGTTGCTGATAGCTAACATAATCCATCTTCATAATAACTAGGAGTTTATGCTGCCTAAGCTTATCTTATTAGTATTTAATTGGAAGCCAGGCATAAACTTCTTTCAGTCAGCATTTCATTAAATTTACAAGCATTCCCACACACACTTGTGTGTGGGATGCAGAGTAGATGAGAGACATTTGACTACTTGGAGGCTGACTTTGGCACAGAGCTGTTCATCCAGACACACTGTTTCTTTTCCATATTTGAAGAGCAAAAGCAGAAAACTATTCAATGCTATACACCAATACTGCCTACATTTATCCCCCTATCCATGCTATAAAACTGTTTACTCATGTAATAAATGTAGCAATTCAAAATAAGATTTGGTGTGGTGGATACCTGCCTCAGGCTTTGTCTAAGTTTAAACCCAAATGGCCCAGTATTTTTTTAAGATTTTTGGAGAAAATTAATTGTCTTGAAAGATATGCCAGCTAGCCCTTTTATCATCTCCATGTCTTGTTACAGAGTATTACACTTCATCAGTGACATCACTGGAGTGCCAAGGATGTGCCTTTTGCTGACTTTTCATCCTTCTGTCAAAAGTCATGCAAACAGGCTAAGTTGCAGTATTTCCTTCTTGAAGGACCTAAAATTTAGAAATAAGCCATATTAAAACACAAGCGTGTCTTAAAGAAAAGTGGTGCCATATGGTAATATTGAGGCAGTATCATAGAAGTAATTAAATCCATGCAAATATCTGCTAAATATGTTTGAAACCACTTTTAGAGCTACATTTTCTATATATTGACTATAAGGACCAAAACAAGGTACAGACTGTGCACATTTGCATTTTTTTCCCCTTGGTGGAACAAAGAACTGCTCTAAGGTAAGAACTTATACATTCAAGCTATGCAAGATTATCAAAAATAATATGAATAACATTGTATGATCTATTAGTGTCAGTTCGGGCCACGTTCTCACATGGAGAGGTTGCCTGAGCTTAGACATAAAAGGGGAGAAAACCTTTTGCTACAAGGTGGCATAGCCACCTGTATGAGAGACATCAAGGATAGAGGAAAAACAATTAGCAAACTCACTCTGACCCTCAATTTCTGTTGTCCAAATGCACCTAAAAGTTTTCAAGCGCTGTGGTGTAAGATCAGTTAATTATCTGGGGCACCAGGCTTGTCAGTCATAAAGGACCTGTAAAATTTCTCAGGTAATTTTTAGGTGACCTTGTTTTTCTGCTTTATTCTGCCTCTCTAAGAATACCTTGTATGCAGGAATCACAGTAACAATGTTTCCATGAGGCCAAATGGAAAGGAAATGCAGTCTTGATCTCAGCAACTCTCGAAACTGCTGCAAGACACTTGCAACAAAGGGAGAGAAACTTTCTCATCCTCTCCCAGGAAAATGCCAAAACTGACTGTAAGACCTGCAATTTTCCCTCCTAATAAGTACTAAAGATATAAAAGTTATATATAACTTTTCATGAAATTGAACTTTCACCTCTGAACTATTTGTTTTTCCTCTTCTTAATGACAAATTGCACAAGCAAAATTATGTACATTTGCTAATGCTTTCTTTCCCTAAATGGTTTCATAGTGTGCTCAGATTCAATTCCCTA
>WBNO01021051.1:57585-79644 GCA_013400575.1 Peucedramus taeniatus | reverse complement strand
TCTTTCAAACCAAGACACAGGCTCAGAGTACATATTTATAATTCTCATTAATTTCAGGCTGCATAAAATTCGTAGCAAACTGAACGTGTTGCAGCATTCATAAAGTCAAGATTGTTCCATCTTTTTCAAGTAACTTCATCAGCAGACAGCAGAAGCTGAATAAGTATCTCTTTAGCACTTCAGTTGTGTAGAATTCCTATGGCATGTCCAGATACCAAAATTACTCAACTTACAATAAGCTACTAGACAATTTGATTTCACTTATTCAGGAAGCTTGAAGGATTCCTTTATCTTTTTAAATAACATTTTGAAATGCATAGCTACTTTTTTTGTAGCCATCTTCTTAGCTCCAGTAATTGTAATCCATCCTGTCTCAACACAAGCCTATTAGGTTATTACTGTTTCTAAGAGACTGTTTATAGATTCAGATTACATTTTCTTCTCCCCAGGTTTTTATAAATAGATTCTATACAGAAATTAGACATGGGTATATGTTAGCTGAAGCCTAAAGATTTGGAAGAGTGTACTAAATACAGGATTCATATACATTCAGCTATTTGTTTAGCTCAAATATAAGGACATACATGATAAAACCCTGGGTGAGAGAGGGAAGAGGCTGTCACTTCTTCCAAATAAACACAGCCTTTTGCTGCAAGAGGGTAACTGCACTTCAAATCAAACCGGTTATCTCTTCTGGCCCTTTCACAGTGGTAGTTTTGTTGAATTTTACCTGATGTGTCACTATAGTTATCCGAGGATTATCCAGGTTAAGCCAGGAAGGAATCTGCCCATTGGTGACAATGAAAATGTGCCGTACCCAAGGGGCGTGTCTCTCTATTGATCGCAACGAGTACCGCAGCTCTTCATTGTCCTCAAAGCGGCTGGCAGAAACATCTTCATCCTGCTTGGACTACAAAAAGGAAAAAATTCCCTTCTTGGCTTTTAAATAGAGCACTGAAGTTCTGATCCAGCTAGGTAAGGACAGTGAGCTTTGGCATACAGGTGCATAAGCACTTCAGGACTTAGACATTCAAAAATAAAAAGTACGTTGATAATAACCATTATTCGTATAAAGATTCAGATTCTTCCAAATTATCAAGGTGAACAATACAGTGTTCTGATATCACTGGCTAATCACCTGGTATCATTAGGATGTCTGCTGAGTATGCTGAAAGAAGTTCTTGAAGAATGAAGCAGAAAAAACACCCCGTCTCCCATTTCAAACCACTAACATCACCTTTCAGAAATCCAGTTTCAAGTACATTGCATCATGAGCTGTATATAAATGTCACCTAATATAGATATACTGGAATTGTCATGATGTAGCTGCTCTTTAATTATCCCCTGCTCTATTATTTTAAGAATTTAAGCAGGAGAAAATGAACAGAACTTAGCCTAATATTCACTAACAAATAGCCAAATGCTTCCGTATATTTTCGTTAAATATAAAACATTTCAGTTAGAAACTTATTAGTTAACTAAAAAAATTAGGTTCAAGACACTGAAACATGGGGATTTTTTGCATTTATGAAAGCTTAATGACCTCTCCTAAAACCAACTAGTAAGGCTGCCTAAAAGGAACTTTTCTAAAGCCCAAATGAAACAAAACTCAAGAAAATAGTTGAACGTTTAATAATTAACTGTTCACTGCAGACTCTACACGCTGTACATAAGTTTTCTAATATGTACAGTTACACAGCTTTCACATTCACAGAAGAGTAACAACTGAAAACATTTTAGCAACACCAGCAGCAATTGGCTAGGTGTCCATTCACAAAATAAACTGTAATTTCAACATGGGGAAATACAAAGTTTGAGCTCAGGGTTGGTGTTAACCACGAAAAATTCCCCAAAAGTCCAGGTCACAGGACACGAAGACAGACTGCAAGCTTTTCAGGAGTGGGCACACTAACATCCTTCATTGTTTTAAAAGCATTTAAAGTAAACCTCCTTTCCCTACAGACATCTGTATTTCAGGACTTCAACATTTTTGAAAGAGAAGCCATCGTGCTCAGCAAAAATGATGCTGCAAAGCAAAAAATGCTTAAGAAATATATTGGGAATGAGACAATCATGTTTGCTAAAAAAACCCTTTATCTCCCCACACAAGAAGCCTGCTTATCTGCCAGTCAGGATCAGTTAAGCCTTTCAGGACTTGACTGCACACAGCTTTATCAGAAAATGTGCAGAGGGCAACATTTTTCACCTAGTAGAGAACATGAAAATTTAAATTAAATATGACACTGTTTGATCCTTCTTTCTCATTGATTTGAGAACTGGACAGTGTTCTTGTGATGTCTTCTAAAAAGCTAATAAATATTTGATTCTTAATACTTCCAAGCTTCTGGAAAAAATCCCGTGTTCCTTGTCATTGACTAGATAGCCTCTACTTGCAGTTTTGAAATGTTGTAGCATTTACCTGCTCTAAGAGAATTCACCTACCTGACTGACAGAGCTGAGGTCCCACAGTAAATAGGCAGGATTAAGTGTCAATTCTTTCCCATCTATAGTCATGTTCTTCTTTGCTTGCTTGCTCAGTTCTTGGAAACCCTTGGGGTTATTCAGTTGTAAGAGAGCCACGCTGGCTTCTGAATACAGCTGCAACTATACAAGCAGAGAAAACAACTCCAGCAGCACTCTTCCATCTTTTTGTTGTAGTATATTTACTAGAGTTACTTAGAAGAATGATTGGTAAGCACTGTTTTTAAAGAACTACAATTTTGTAAAAATACAAAAAGTAGTAAAATGGGAACCAAAAAACATCTAAAGATACAAAACAGTATGCTTAATTTTCACTTTGCAAAGTAAATGTCTCTTTACACAATGATTCAGCAACAGTAAACCTTTCCATGTTTTAAATATTTTGGGAGTAAATGAATAGTAAGTCCCCATCCATTCTCTGTCACTCCAATAACAAAATTAATGTTTTATTAACATTTTATTATGTGACTGAAGGATTTGTCCTTTATTTTCCCATCTCAAACAAGGAATGATCTTCCCAGAAAATTAGGGTACTGATGTATTGTCACTGTCAGAAGCGTGAAACGTTCAGAATGGTTTACAGTTAGTTAAACCTACAGCTCCGAAATCTGAGATACAAAGGGCTCCAGAGCTAATCCATGTGGGTCTCCAAGTCCTTGGTGCTGGTTGCCAATATGCTGCTAAGGTCATTTCTTAGTTGTGGACTGTTTGATCTGTTTGCTGTTTTTATCTCTTGCCACCAGTAAGTCTGTATATCAGATCTCATAATGCACAGGATCAGGGGCTTGCACTACACACCCAAACAGCGAGTATAGTTTACAGATCTCAGGGCATCAAAGCAGCTCCCTAGGAATATGGCATAACCCAATAAATGCTGTGTTTACCATACAAAGTAAGATGAGCAGACCCAATCAAGCTAAAAGCAGGACTGTAATTTGATTTTCCATGTGCGTCCATTCAACAGTCTAATTAAGAATAAACACAGTTAATCATTAATATTTATTTGATGCTATGCTTAATTTTCGATCCTTCAGGCAACATAAGACAACCACTTCTACCAAATTTTCAGTGTAAATGCAATTCATAAGCTATCAAATTTGAATAATCATGTTCAAAAAAAGCAAAAACATCACAGTTCCCTTTGTAACAACTCTAAGTGATTTTATTTTTTATTAAATCTGACCCTTTCTGCTCATTTTAAAACAGCACTTGTCCCAGAGTTAGCAGCCCTTCCCTTAGCAAGACCAGCTGTTCCACTTGTGACATTTTAAAGCTGTTGATACTTTGACTCATATGCTATTTGAGATCTTTCAATCTGACTTATGAGGTCTATCATTAGAAAAATCTGATAAATCTCAGACCTTCCAGGGAATCATCTGAACTTATGGGTGGAAAGGATGGCTTCAGTAGCTAAATGGCTGAGGTATAGTTATGGACTGCAGGCAGCAACCTCCAAAAATATCAGCATTGAAATGCTGCAGATTGCAAAGCTGCCAGCACTGGGTATGTGCTTTATTTAGCAATACAACAGTGTCACACAG
This sequence comes from Peucedramus taeniatus, assembly GCA_013400575.1. NCBI lineage: Eukaryota > Metazoa > Chordata > Aves > Passeriformes > Fringillidae > Peucedramus > Peucedramus taeniatus. The sequence continues at coordinate 75,622 of WBNO01021051.1, read as the reverse complement.
TCCCTTAGAATCTCTCTCATAAATCATACATACAACAAACCAAAAATATTACCATCTTAGAGCTTTGAAAGCATGTAAGAATGTTTCATTTCTCTTTAACTTGCTCCCAAACTTGGCAAAATAAGTACCTGTACTACAAACTCCTACACAGATTTATTACAAACACTTACCCCCCACTGACATAGCACATATGCTGTAGTTTTTAATTTGTAATGTTCCAAACACATACAGGAAGCAGTGGAAAAACATGTTCCATTTCTCAGCATCAGAGTTTAGCTAACCCCTGCACTGAATAGATCATTGTTATTACATCAAAGTGGGTTTTTTTCTCCAGTAATACCTTTTGAAGAAACCAGTCTTTTCCTAAGCAGGCTACCAATAAAGTTAGACTAGAGTGAAGTTATCTGGTGAAATAACTAACTAGATTCTAATAAATATCAAGCTCTGCTCCAAGCATTTTGTTGCTGGTATGTTCAAAATGGAGTTGTCTCCTGGCAGATTTTTTAACTTCTCACAGGTATCAACCTTCTCTCTGTAGGGATGGATGCAATCACCCATTCCCTTAAGATATTACCTTCCAGGAACATCTTCATCCTGCCAAAACAGGTCAGCAGATCCAAAGGTATTGTCAAAACAGAATAGAAGAACAAGAAAGTAGATGTAGAGAGTCAGTGTGACCAGGTGAGCCTCTGCTAATGCAAGTGGGCTGAGAACACACCTTGCAGGCACACACCCAGACCACCACACACTTGAAAGCAAGACAGGAAAACCGCAATATCTCCACCAGGGAACTTGAAATAAATGTTCTCCAGCATGGAGCCAGCCTGTTTCACTTCTAGCTTACTAGAGTAGGAGCCAGATGAGCTCAGACACCCCATGCAGAAGTAAATACCTTCATTTTAACTTTCTCAAGGTAAGAGGCCTCAAGAGCATTTTTTTTTCTGAGGTGGGACTTAGATTCCTAATCAGTCCTTAAATCAGTCCTTAATCCTTAATTGTAAATCAATTACAAATGTCTCAAGTGCCTTTTATAAGATGACATAGTAGGAGGGTAATTTCTGAGTCAAAACTAATGCAATGCCTTAGGGTTTTTTTTCTACAGAGCTTACTTTCTGTATCTGTGTGATCATAACACCATCTCCTGGAGCCACCTGTTTGCTCCAGAAACACTGATGAGCAGCAGTAAGAATCCCAAACTCTCCATCCTCCAGTGAGGACAGCAAACATCCAACATCACTGTGCCTGCAGTTTCCCATGTGGATTTACTTCCATTAGTAAAACAAGGTCATTAAGACATCCCGAAGTTTCTAACATAACTTGTCTATACTATGTATGTGTGTGTGCACATGGATTAAAGGAGCTGATATTTTGCAAAGAGGGAGATCTACAAGCCCTTAGTTGTCCTTGAAGCAATCAGGATATTAAATCTTGAAGGAAAAATCAACTTCCTCCAAAAAATTTTGTACACTACTGTGCACAATTTCACTGAAAAACTGTTAGCATGACAGCCTCAAAAAACCCAAAATCAAACAAATCAAGTTCTTAAACAAATGTAGTTTTTAAGTTACAAGCATCTCTTTAGGCTGAATAATAGTCTCCTTTAGAAATGTAGTTAAGGTGGGGGACAGGGGGGAAGTGAAAATGAAATATTCAGTTGTTCTTCACATATAGCTCCAAGGTAAGGTCTTAAAGAAACAGCTCAGCAGCCATCAGCTGCACAACCAGAGTAACACCTCCATCTAGTGGCTTTCTATCACTCAGAATACATGGACAGTAAGAAGCTGTCAAATATCACTTTCAATTTTATCTGTCATAACACACGACCTACAACAACAAATGTGACCAGCAGACACACTGTCATTCAACTTTGATCTTGAAATAAACTAACCTATCATTACATTACAGTGTAATGTAATGATAAGGTACAAAAAATCAGACTCTTAACAGATATAATTCACCTTGAAAATAGATCCATTATATCATAAATCTTCACATTGTAATCACCTCTAGTTGAGCCCAGCTGCTTTGCTGAGATATTTAGATTTTTAGAAGAACTAACTAGTCTGGATGAACAATTTTTGGTCTTCCCTGGATTTAGAAGTTATTTCAACCAAAGTAAAGCAAAATTCACCAATAACTACATTCCTCCCTTTCTCACTTTTCTTCCCTTCTAACAGCAGCATTGTTCAAAGCATTTATTATTATTTCTTTACTTGTGGTGTTGAAGTAAGAAACAGCTACTTAAAGCACACAGAAACCCACTAAGCATCAGGAGACATCTGAGACATAACTCAAACTCAGGTGCAACTTTCTTCCTCTCCACCAGGCATCTCACATCACTTCAGAGATTCCAGAAATGATAAGAGAGGAATTGCTGCAAATGTCAGTGGAGACTGTAAATAATCAACCTTTTTTCTACTTAAGGTAGCATTAATCTAGCATCTCCCTTTGGTAAGAAGAAAACCAGACTTGGCTGTGTTTACCATTACTGCCTACCTACCATATCCACTGAAAGAACTGACTCTGAGCTCAGAACCTACCAAAGGCTTCTACAGAAATAACCAAATCCACACTTGATGTAAAATCATTATGCATGAAAAGAAAACATTTCTTACCTTCACATACATAATTTTTTTCATAACACACATGAATTGCTGCTATCAAGAATAGAGGACTGGTTGGGAAAGAATTCACTGCTCTGACCACACAGGGTATAATAATCCCAATTTAATTGCTCTAAAGCATCCACCACCAGGAAAAGAAACACAGACAGCAAAGGTGACTGGAAAGAAAACTGCAGAATATTGTGGATATCTGAGAAAAAATTGTGTTTATACAGATAAACACAATTTATATCTGTATATATAAACAGTGTCTTCATCTGCCTAGTTAGGAACAATCACAGTGGCAATGTTTACACACAGATAACACACCAAGGAAAAGGGAACTAGCACAAATACATGACACATGATTGATGACAAATTAAAAAACACAACCAAGACAGAGTAAGGAAAAATCATACAGAAAGATAATAGGCACAGGCTGTCACTTCCATAAAGACACACAAGGAGATGGGAAACATATCTAAGACACCCCAAAGATGCAGCCTTTATGTTCATCTGCCATATGAATATCCACTGTTATTTAACTGCTCTGACACTAGACATGCAAAGTCAAAAGAAAATACCTATTTAAGCTTAAATAATTGCTTTAAAACTCTCTCAATCTGTTTCAGGGCATGTAGGAAGAGAGGTACAAATGTGTTTACTTTGCAAGGTTTCTGCCATTAGCAAGGCTTCAAGTCAGCTAACACAAGTTGAGACAAGAAAGAAGAACTTCAGATTGCATTATGTTGGAGTGTGACCAGCCTACGAAAGGAATTACACAAGATAATTTCTGCAACAGAGTACATGAGTTGTTAGCTCAGTCTACCAAAAGAAAAAAAATAAAAGGGAAAAGGATCTCATGTTCCTTTGAGCACCAAGAACAAGCCACAAAGTGAATTAGCCCATATTACAGGTGTACATCAGACTGATGAAAACAAATTACCTATGGACTGCCATCCCATTATCCCTGCTAACTCCTTCTTCTCCACAAACTCCTTGTCCCCAATCCTTTTCACCCCATGAATCATAGCTCCCTCCAGTACAAAAGCCAGTACTTTTAACAAACTTCTTAAACTTCCACCTATCCATTAAACCTGACTGTAACTTAAACAGGTGTCTGAACAGCAGGGGAGAACAGAAGGCACTAAATGGCAGTCACACAAGCTGTTTTTTGTTGCCTTGCAGCTGGGTCAGCCGAAGTGCAACTTGCTTAAGATGCTACAGAGCATGTGGCAGAGAGAAATGTATCATTCAGTGCTGTTACTTTTAAGAGAGCTAAGGAAGAAAAGAACTAAGAAGCTACATAAACTGTCACATCAAACAAGTTAGTGATCTAGAATTCTACAGCAAGAAAACAGCCTCCAGCAAACGTCTGAGAGAAACTGATAAGGCTGCCTTTTAATCAGCTGCAGGCTAGCAAATGTAATGCCTAAGAACTTACAGTCACAGAATGGACAATTAGTCTTTTGCAGGCAACTATTTGAGTCACTACTCCTCACTACTAAGGGAAGAAACACACAAAAAATCCCAGATTACTCTCTGAAATATCCTAAGTCTCCTAGGTGGGTGAGATACCATACTTGAGCCATTCCAAAAGACCAGTACAACTAAGGCACTCTTTCCTCCAGAGCCTTACCAGTTTTACTTTAGATGCCAGGCTCTCCGGCAGTTTTGCTCGTAGCTGGTTTGTTTCTTTGAATGTAGCTGGAAATCCACTGAGGAAGGCCAAGTCTTGCATTAATACCAGACCTGGAACTTCTTTGTCTGTAGTCTAAAAACAAGAAAACAGGTTATAAAGACCATTTTAAAGGTAGAATAATTCACATAACAATAAGGGTTGCTCTGAAAGCTTTCACTTTTTACTACATGTGAGTTATGGAAAGAGAATAGCACAGAAACTTTCTAAAAATGTACAGAATGTTTAACACATACAAAAGTTAATCAATAGCATGTCAAAGTACATACCAAGTAACCCCTCCATACTATCTGTTTGCTGCTGTCTTTCAACATTCCAGAATGGGCAGCTTCAACTAGAATACATAAAATTGCAAATCAAAAACTTCTTCCAGTATGAAGTCACTTCTTTCCTGAATTGTAGTAACCAAGAAATAATTTTGCAAATTAAAGATATTTGAGTATTTACAGTGTGAAAAGTTGCCTTTACAAATAGTAAATAATTCCTGGTGGTAAAATAAAGAACAGTGGTTGGACTAGTGGTCAGGCACTACATATAAAACAAAATATGAAACTCATACCTGCTCTAAGACCTAAGATGTTAAACACATGAATAATTTTGTTTTACAATTGCCAATCCTTTGAACAAGGGCAGAACTTACTACATGTTATTCAAACTAGACTTCACAGCAATTAAAAGAGGATTTCTAAAACTAATCTTCCTCAGTCTAAACCCCAGCCTCTTGAGATTATCAGAGCAACACAGATATTCAGATATCAAACCAATTTTGCAATAGCTTTTAAAGCACAGAACTCTAATCATCTGTAACCAGTTGTCTGGGAGGTAAGCAAACAGTATCAATAATGTCATAATTTAGAGAAACACTTTGAGGGCAAGAGAGACACTGAATGACTTGCTAAAGTCAAACAGAAGATCAGCATCGAAGTCAGTACTGGAGAAAAAAACAAAAACAAAAACAAAAACCAAAAACAACAATCCCAAAACTAATTCACAGCAGCTTAGAAAACTTGCTCTAGAAAACTGGATGGAATCTGACAAAGAGCTTCTTACCATCCTTAGGGCTACCAAAAACAATTACAGTCACATTGGTGGAAGGATTTTTTGGTTTTGGTACAAAAAACATATTGTTAGCAGCTTGTAAAGCAGGATGAATGGACGGCAGGTCTTTCAGTGTGATATTGGCAGGCAGCGCAGGATCCAGGACAAGCATGGGCACTTTGATGCAGTGTGTCAGCAAACACTCCAGCTGCTTCTCACTGCAGCAAAACACCAAAGGCATGTTTAGCACCACTAGAAAATTGAAAATAAAAATCAACGTTGGATGCAATAGGAAAAGTTTTTGTAAAATCTGATTAACTGTAACATTTGCTGTGGCAAGGGAAAATTATTGAAGAGCACACTTATTTTCCTACAGAAGGCAAATATCTGACTGGTAGTGTTTAGTTCATTCCCATAACTGTTTTTTCAAAATTTTCCAAGATTTCCAAGCCTGCCCACAGAAGAGACCTTATAAAAAAATCTCTAAATAACAAAAGGACCTAGCCAAATGACTGAGACAGACAGGTCCTCCTGCTTCCTGGCAGCAGAGACACAAGAGATGTGGACCCTCTACAGACAATTGCAGTGCCATGAACACAAATGGCCGGTGAAAGCAACATTGAATTTTTAATGCATATGTACCTGGAGTTTTATGATTCAAAAACATGAAATTTTTTTCAGTCAGAACAGGAGCTAACCCTGTTAGGGATATGCGTTTCTAAGTCCAGAAACTGTTACCAGAAGCTCATTCATATATGTCACAATAACATTACTTCTATTCAGCAAATATATTATCATGCTGTCAGCTCTTGAAGTGACATAGGAAAGCCTGCATAGGCTATAGAAAACCAAACCACTCCCCTAACCAGCATCTGCTTTCAGCTAACAATAAGTAGAATAAAATTTATTCCAATTTACACCCCAAAATCCCAAAAACTCACCTCTTTTTTGTTGGTTCTGTTGCATTCTTTCCAAGGATTTCCCTATTACAAAGTTAAAACATATTCAATATGTTTCAATATATTCAATAACACTGAATTTACTGACAGTAAAGAATTGAGTCTAATTTCAGATTGTTAATTGAGTCAGGGACACGTTGTCAAAGCACTAATAACCCAGATAAAAAGCTGCCAAGGCCTTGCCATTGGTCTTGCCAAGGCGAGCACAGACTGACACATGCCCTTCACTGCTCACGTGCAGTGTGGAGCTCAAAAATTCATGGCTATGCTGAGAATTGTGGCAGTGGAACTTTTTCTGCTGACAGAAATTTATGGGGTTATTATTAGGTTATTAGCTTACTTATTAGTATTATTAGGTTACTTAACAAAAGCAATGTTGATATGAAAAACACTGGTAAGAAACCAGAATGAAGTGACCTGAAACTGGGTTGACTTGATTGTTTTGCCTAACATAAATATTCTGTAAGATCTATGAAACAGCTCATTTTATAGCAGTGCCCATTTATTTCAAAGGCCATGAAAAAAATTGTCTACACAGGAGGGAACCAGGTGTCCCTGTAGATAGCTAACATGGTATAGACACCAGTCTTATTTGTAAGATTAATCTCAACTTTCCAAATCAGTGTTACAGAAAAAAACCATGTGTTTTTCCCTTCCTGAAACAGGAATCATAGCATGAGTGATGACAAAGCTAAACCTGCTAATATTAGCTATATGAGCTGCTAGGAAAATTTTGGCATAATTTTGAAAGCTTTTCAGAGCAGAGACTGTGTATGTTTAAGGTCAATGAATTTAAAGTTCTAATATTTCCAGTGTTTGGGTAACAAAGAAAAGATCAAGAATTTCCCTTGAGATCATACTGTCAGTTGAACCTAAACTGCAAGACATAGCCTGCCAAAAATCAGATCAATCCACAAACTCATGGACTTCTCATTATTCTGAACTAAATTATTATAACCCTTAAAATACAGACTTGTCCTTTCATTTAGCATATTCACTGGCCAAAACAGATCATCAAAAACTAAATTAATGGTTAAAAGACATAATCCAAGGCATCTGCACCAGCCTGTGTTTGAAGGCTTAGATCAGTAATTTTGCAGAACTCTATAGCACAATCTACAACAACAAATGCAGCAATGCATGTCTGCTTCCACAGATAAAGGCCAACTCATACCTTTATAACATGCATAAATTATTTCCCATTTCTCAGTTTCAGTATTTGTGAGACTATGAATCTAACTAATCTAAAAACAAGAACTTAATAAACATGTTTAAGATTTTATGAAGCCAATTATAAAAAGAAATACCAGGGGAATGGGGAAAGAAAAAAGGGATGAAAAGAGGTTATATATTTGAGGCATAGTTTTATTATTATTATTTACAAACTGTTATAGAAATCAATACAAAATGACATACACAACAGTTTTTCACATGGCATTTTACAAATTCATGACAGAACAGCCTTAATTATTATGCTTATCTTAAAAAAATTTTTACTTAGTACTTGACAGCTAAAAGTAGAACTGAAACAAGGTTTTAGGAATAATCAAATGAAGAAGTGAGAAAATGTGCTTTTAATTTTCAAGTTGAGTAACATGAGAAAAAACAACAACAAAGAAAAGAAGTACAGCATTAGATTGCTGCTGTCAGTTAAAGAGAATAAATATCTAGGATTATTACCTCATTATTTTCTGCTCTTCCTCCATCTGTTCCCTGACCTGTTGCAATTCTTTGATCAGTTCCACATCTGTGCCATTCACCCAGGTGTACACCACATCAATTGGCATGGGTAAACAAAGCCTACATAATTCAAAGGAAAGCTATATGACCTGTTTAATATTACATTACAAGTGTTTGTGGCATCCTACAATAGCAGTTTCTGTCTAACAAGGGAAATACTTGGTGACAGGGCTGCAAACAAGACAAAGCAAAAAGACTCTTTAGCTATATATATATCATGTCTTAATTATACACAAGCTTTCGACAAAATAGCACAGACACCAACCAAAAGGACACAAGGCAGCTTTAACTGTTCAGTAACTAAAGGAAATCCTAACTTTATGCTCTAAATTTCACTGACTCGGCCTCATGGCCCACCTCCTTCAAACCCATCCAACATTTTTCAAGTCAGTACCAAGACCTGAGCACATTCTTAATTCACCAACTACTTCAGACAGGACAGCATAAAGCATAACTTAAATCACACTTACTGTTGCTTAATTGCACAGACCCAGTAAGATGTCAGCAGGACCAGGTCTCTATCCTAGGAATGTCTCTTAGATTATATTGACAGGGCATTTCATAAAACAACAATCTAATTTGGGTACATGAATTCAGACTCTAGACACGACAGACAAATTAATTACTGACACAATTGAATATCCTGGAGCTGCTTCTGGAGAGCTACATATTTCCTAACATGCATAAGGCAGAAATAAGGGGTTTGGGTACCTTTTTGCCCACAGCTTTGTGTCAGCAGGCTACTGCCATAGGTGAATCTGAGTCCCGTATAGCAGGAGGATACCCCAATTATTATTTTCAAAAGTTCCAGTGTCAAGATATTCAATACCTTCCCAAACTGTAGCTGCCTAGCAAACACTGAAAAACCCCAAAATCCTGTGACCCCATGGATCTCAGCATCAGAGAGGTTTAAAGGTGTTCTCTCTCCATCTACTGCATCCTTCCAAAAGAATTCAAAGGGAGACAGAGCGTACAGGCAGGTGTTTTGTCCACCTTCCCTTGCACAGCGTGCCATGCAGAGAGCTTGCACCCAGCTTGGTTTTCTACTTGCTCAGACTCAACAACTGAAGCACAAAATTTGTTAAAAGTTAGCCAGTAGCTCATCATGGCACAATGGGCAGGAACATTTCATACTCAATTTACCGATGTTCCTAACTGAGCTGGAACCCTCAGAGGATAACGGTGGGGCATTCTGAGACAATTTGAACATCTCAGCAGCACCACCAAGAAAGTATCTCACATCTCCAGGAGGCTAGCCTTCTATCAAAAAAAAAGTCAATTTACTAAACACAACTACCTTTCTATTCAATTATTTCACTTTTTTCTCCAGAGATAACTAACTTCTGGTTCATTTACAAGGTATGTTTTGAACTAAAACATCCTCCAGAGGATTTTCCAGCTTTTCTCCATTTGTTGTGATCAGTTAAATTACTGGTTTGACAGTCCCTGGAATGCTACAGCTTGGAATGGAGTGATTTAGGTGGAAGCATCCGACTCAAGTCAGTAGATTTCAAAAATGCCCAACCTTCAGCCTTCTGGGCAAAGTGCAGAGCTCATCCACGCAGGCTTCATTGAAGAACACAGTATGTCTGAAAGAACTCTGACTCTTTCTGTAGTATGAGGCCATTTTGACTTCTGTGAAGCCTCTCTCCATTTTACCGTTTCCTAAAAGTGTGTCTATATGCAGTAGCACATAGACCCATGTAATTTCCTACACTATGCCACATACAGCCAAAAGCTAGTGAATTCCACAGAGGAAAAGCATTTTTGGTCAGATGCACGCATTTCAATTCAATCAACCCTCGCATGGCGAGCTGATTCTTCATTACCAGTGACAATAGAGACAGACCAGTGATAAAAAAAAAAGAATTGTTTGCAGATCCACTAGTCTAACTGCTTAAAATTTATCCAAATACTCAGTAAATTTCCTTAATGCACCTTTACAGCACACACTGCTTCAGAAAGTAATATTTATTAAACATAATAATAAAAACCAGATATCCCAAGTCAATTTATTGTTTCCAATTAAACCAAGAAACTCTGTTAAAACTGTACCTTTCTGAACTTGGCCAAAGCTTTCTGCATGGTTTCCTGGCTTCCTAAAGTACACTGAGAGTTTATCATTTCAGAAGTATGTATTGGAATTTTGCTATAAAATGGTTTAAAATGAAAAGTTAAAAAATTTGGTTAAAAAACTACACTTCAGTAGTACTGTCCTCAAACTCTATTTTAACATTCGGAATCTTTTGCAGATTGCTGAAGTTCAGAGAAGCTCAAAAACTCTCTCTCAAATTCTGTAGCTGTGTTTCCTTCATATGGATTTATACATTTGGGCTTCATCAGAAACACCAGTCTGGCAAACAGGTTAAGTCCAAGGTGACCTGAGTTAATTTACTAAATACAGCCACCGACCCAATCAGCTATTTCCCCTCTTTGACATGACTAACTTATGATTCGCTAACAGATGTGACTTGAAGGTGCAAGCTGATTCCAAGTGGGAATTATCTTAACACCTTTCTACAGAAAATCATCACTTTGGAAAATTCCTTGGAGACTCCCAAACAATTAATTGAGATTTTTAGCTTTTCTCTTTACAAAGTGTATCCATTTTTACTTGCAAATCTAAAAACATCCATAGGATCTTGCTTGAAGACAAAACCAGACCTACCAGTCCCCCAGATAGGACAAGGGAACACTTCCTGGCAGGAACTTCCAATACCCATCATGTGTTTACATAAGAGAACCATCATCACAGCTGAGATTGTAGGTAGAAGACAAACTTTTGTCTCAACATCCACTGTTGCTGAAGGAATACAGCAGATTTTTGATCTCTCCCAAGCTACCATATGGTTATCTCCAACCTTGCTGAGCCTCTTTATGAACAAAAGAAGCCTAAGCTGCTCAAAGCAAACCTCCCAGCCCTCCTGCCTGTTCCAGCTCTGTAATTATGCACTAACAGTAGCTCAGCTGTTCCATTGCTATTCCTGCTCCCTGATTTGTACATCTTTTCCTATTTTCAGCATCACCCAGCTCAGCAGTTAATGGCTGGCCAACCACTGACACCTCTCACTTGCTACACCATAGCAGAGTATGGTATAAATGTGCAATCAATCTGCACATTTTAAAAGACAGGGATTATTCCTTCATATCTTTCCATATATATTTTTGAGTTTTAAACAGGAATCCTGGAATAGCAAAGTTACACTTTACAGTAGGTAAACTGTTTACTATACCATTTGCAACTAGACTAATAAAACGCAGTCCTCATCCAAAACACTCATGCATGGAACTCCATTATTTAGCTTCCTTTTCTCCCTTTTTTATTTTCATACCAAAACTTAGTCTTCAAAAATGGGTTTGAATAAAGTGCCTTGGTAAAAAGCCCTGGAATTTCTACACTCTCTCAAGCTGTGTAAGAGCCTGAGCAATATAAGAAGCAAGCTTAGCAGCTGATGTGGCTACCTGAAAAGTGTCACATTTGGGATGCCAAGGATTTGCAACAGGAAGGAAAAACAACCAAAAGAAATTGCTAAACTCCAAGGCAAAAACAGAAGTCTGCCTTGATCTGGCAGAGAACAGTGTTCAACAGGTGTTACTAATGATGCCATTGTTTTTGTGTGATGAGCTTTTTGAGTTTATCTTCATAAGGAGCTTGCCCATATAAACAAACTTGTCTACAATTCACAGTGAGGTTTTTTCCATAGAAGTTGTAAACTTCTATGGAAAGAACAGAGAATTTTACCTGCAAAGCTCCTAGAGAACAACACAACTCAAATTCAACTGAAGGTTCACTAAAATTTCCCAAAGTCCATGCAGCTTGTACTTTCCACAAAGCAATACATCTGTTTAATTTTCTAACCAAAAAGTCTCCTGTTCTCCAATTCTGAATATTTTTCTCTAGCACTAAAATAGGAACAGATTAAAATCACTGGACAAGCTAGATTAAATCTGGAAGTCCTCAGTTTCTGTGTAGCACTATATGTTGCATTGACACCAGCCTAAAAAACTCCACCAAACCACCGCTGATGCAAGTGCCTGCTGCAAGACAGGGTCCATTATTGCATTTGTGAAGCTTGATGATAAAAATTGAATCCCTGAAAAGGGACATCTAAAAGTTAACAAGTGCCTAAAAGTATGCCTCCATAAAGACTTCTGTTGGTATGAATTTTTAGAGGAAGTTGGTAGCTGCACACAAATGTCACAGCAAACTTCCCTGTTACTATTGACATAAGATTGTTAAAGGCATATGGGTGAACTGGAATAATTTAGACACCCATCATGAAAAATTTAAGCTTTTGCTCAGGCAGTTCCTCACCAGGCACTGGATGTTTTGCTCACAATCCTCAGAAATGAATGCTAGCAAAGGAGTGCTTTACACAACCACAATGAAGTAAGGAAACACTGCAGAAAAGGGAAGTGACTATGTCTACACCACAACAGTAGGCGTCGTGATTTTGTTTTGGAAAAAGTCAACAGTTTTATAAAAACACTCCAGTTAATTATCAAAAAGTCAGGGATTTTAGCAGTGACAGGACCAAACTGCCATGTTTCACTTCAATACTGCTAAAACATGTACACATTAAGCTATTCATCCATAAGAACTGCATGCATCACTCTGCTTTTATCTGTCATCCATTGGAAAATGGGGGAAAGGAGTAGGAGAAGAGACCATAAAAGTTCCTCGTACTCAGCAACACCATGGAGTTGGCATTTTACAGAGTTATCTCACACCAACTAAAACATGACAAATTGATCTGATCATTTGTTCCACGATGCAACAAACCTTAAAGCAGATTGAAGCCTCTGCTTTCAGGGTTAGTTTTTATCCCAGTCATGTGTATCAATATTAAGAGTCAGATGATACCTGCTAAGTAGTTTTTTCTTCCACTTACCAACTCACAGCCCACTTACGCCCTGAGCAACACACCCCATGGCTATTCAGACATGAATGATGAAACCACAGGAAGTCATGTAGCAGCTAACAAAACTGAAATAAATTACTCATATGACTTGGTTTCCAACTTGCTGTGAGAGATTGTCCCATCCACTCAGCTTTTAAAACGTTCTTACTAGCTTTATGACTTCTCTGCTAAATCATGATCCTCATAAGACATCACAGAAAACATAAGGTAATTTAAAAATAACTTTTTGAAACACTGAATATTGAAATGTTAAGCACACAGGAAGAGTACTTATGTTTCCCTATCTTAACTTGGAAAACACGTCATGGCCTCCCTTCATTGTTAACACTGTCATCATTCTGATGTTTCATTAGAGACTGGATGAATTAAACACATTTAAAATGTAAATTTATTATATGACTAGAGCTCTCAAAAGCCAATTTCGAAACTGGGAGATTATGCACCAACTAAGCACTCACTAAGTTTAAAACCTGCTGCAGATTTAGAGCTCACACAGTAAGGTTCTACCCAACAGTATATTACGTCACCTAATATACTTTATTTAAATATTTAATTAGAAAGCAAAATGTGCAATAGTGTCAAGTGCAGGTGAAGCTCACCTATTCTGAAATGATCTGCCAGCGACGTTGTCTCTATATGAATCAAACATAACATGATACTGGTCCCTACTCCACTCCAAGACAACCTGCAAATAAAAAAAACCAAAACCACTTGATGTCACCACCTGTTAGACACTTAATTTTCACCTTTATGATATAACGTTTAACCACAACCAATTTCATTCACATCAATCTATGCATTAATGAACTGAGCAGACCACAATCCCAACTAAATTATGACACTGAAGCAATAATCAGACCCAGAACTGAAAAGCATACTTAATTTAAACAAACTTGGCTTTTCTCTACAACAAAGGATTTCATGACTTACGTACACTCTTTTTAAACTACTTTTTATTTAGGTCACCTCCCCCTTGTTTCTTAGCATTTAAAAATTCAGGAATGTTTTCCCAAAACTGAGACCTAAATCAAATACACTTTGATACAAGCAGGAAACCCCTAACACACACACCCTGCACAATTTTTTTCATCTTCTTCTATTCTCATACAGGATATACTGAAGTATACAGACCTCAAAAATCTGAGTTTTGCAAAGAAACAGCCAGGAAAAAATCCCACCATTTTTCAACAATAAAAGTGGTAAATATGCTTTGACAGAATAAAGAGGTCCAAGTATTTTGAGATAGAAGTAATATAAAACATATATGTTCTCCTCTGAGATAAACTTGATATGACATCTTTTACAGCGAAAGTCCAATCTTGAAAACTACAGTGGCATTTTGTGCTGTTTTAGAGTTGAAGGAACAGTGGCTTGATTTACTGGGATGACTACATATTTCTATGTACTGGAGAGGGGCAAAAAACCCAAAACAAGCAAATGAAAACAACAAAACAAAAAGAAAGAAAACCAGGAAAGCATAGTACTTCTAGTACTTTCTTTACACCACTCTCCCTAGATTTAAATCTTATTATCGCTTATTTCTTGTATTGTGGGAACTACGAAATATACCATTTCTCTAAGGTCGCCTTCAAAACCACAAACAAACCGTCCTCCCTCTAAAGAGGTTTCACATCCCTCTACCCTCATTGCCACTAAAGCAAATTAAAGCCTTCCCTAGAGCAGGGAAGCTCCACCATGTGCCTGGGTGACAGGAGCACAAACGCAATTCCTGCCAGAGCTGCAAGTGGTTTCTTTGTAACCAAGATCACATCAGCACAGGCCATTCCCCTCACATAAAGGACACAGATTGCCCAGGTAAGCATAAAAATCTCCTCGCTTAAATACTAAGGTCAGGAATTGTCTTAAAACCATGCACTATTACACTTTTTTAATGCACAAGTCATTTAGCGCATCTGCCAAATGCCAGGTTTAATGTAGCACACATTGGAAGCTCATATCCACGTGGAAACATTTGCTCCTACTGATAATGACTAACTGACAAATTGTGACTCATCTGTGTCTAGAAGAAATACAGAAGTATTTGAGTAAGAATATATTACATGAATAATATGTCTCTCCAGAAGAACAACATTAACCATTCCAGCTTTTTTCTTTGTCTTTTGTGTAACTATAGCCAGAAAGAAGAGGACAGATCTCTTAGGAACACATAAAGGAACAAAGTTAAAAACTCTTCCTACCCGATACATTTTTTCCTGCAACTGTTTCCTCGTGACACATTATGCATGGTGCAATAATGCCTGGAGGCTGTTTTGCTTCAGCTTTACATACTGGAATTACAAAACCACCAGGGGAACATTAAAAAGCAAGGGGAGAAACACTGCCCATTAGGAGATACTGTATCAGACATGATAACAGTGTCTCTGGCATGTTCTGGCTATAAAGTATTTTACAAAGCAGAGCCATCTACAGAAGGATGCCCAAGAAGGGTTTGTAATCAAACTGCCCTAATACTTAAAGCTCATCTAACAAACAGGGAACAGCATTGATTTAGACCTGGCTGCCCTGTATGTTTTTGCAGAAATGTTTCTCACTCATGTTCAATGCCCTGGTATTTCACTGAGCTCAAGGTTTTCCTTCAAATGAAGCTGCAGCTTCTGGCTGTGAGAACATCATTACCAATCTCAAATTATTTGCCCTAACCATTCATTTTTACTCCACCAGTAATACTGGTATTAACATGAACTTAAGAAATCAGACCTAATTTTGCTTACTAGAACAAAAAAAAACTGGCTTTGGGGGTGGGGAAAAAGCAGAACTGCAAATGCTATTCAGACACCAGGGTCTGATAAGCGTTGCTTCACACTGCTTTTTATTGTTTGTTTCCTGCAGATGGCTAAAACTGATTAAGCTGCTAATTTCTAGAAAGATTTCTTGGTTTCATTTTCCAAACAGCTTTATAGTTTTTTTATTAGTTGCTACCTTGCAGATCCTGTACTGGAGAAGAGAAGCATTTTCCATTCCCATGACAGTCATCAGAAGAGGTCTAACGGTACTCATTCCCACAAGCCCTGTCTCTCCTAAATCACTGAACTACCACTGTTTACCAAAAAAAAAAGACAAAAAGCAAGACGCATGCAAACGTCTCTCCCCAGGTTTATCTACCACCCTTGGAAAGAAAATTAAAAAAAAAAAAAAAAAAAAAAAAAAAAAAAAAAAAAAAAAGAAAAGAGTGCAGGTGTTTTGTTGGTGTTTTTCAGCTGTTTGTTTTTTTTTTTTTAATTACTGGTCACTTTTCTTTTTTCTTCATATATAATTTGAAAAATCTACTCCTACTCATGTAGGAAAGAGTAAGATGTAAGAATCTTCCAGTTCTTTTGCTCACTTTCTAAGCTTTCCAAGTAGCTTTTAAAGGGCTGGAAGCAGCAAACTAGGATTTAGCGGGAAAATATGAGCAGTGATTTTGACTGATTCTTAGCAAAATCAGCCATAACTTAGACAACTACTGAAATATTTTTAAAAGTCTCCAGAGTCCTGTGATATCCTAATGTTGTGTTTTAAGTCCTCATGCCGAAGAAATGCAAAACCATGTCAGTTTCACAGCAGCAAAAAACTACACCAATCCAAGTTGATAATCATGTACAAAAAGGTTCCTATGAGTACTTTACAATTACTTAATTTGCTGATGGCTTTGAAGTATGTCCTGGGTTGAAGTATATTCTATCATCATCATGAACTGTTGAAACCAGGTGAGGCAGTGTTCTCTGCCTCCCCCACTCTGGATTATCTTCTGTTAATGGCCCATCAATGCCTCACACATGACTCACAGATAACTCCCGCCTGGACTATCTCCTCTTAATGGCCCATCAAGCCTTTTCACATCCCATTGCTCGCAATGCTCCGCCCAGAGGGGGGAACAAAGCACTCCAGCCTGGATATAAGCTGAGACTCTGAACACCACAGCAGCGCTTGCCTACTGGACTCCCAGAGGATAAGAGCTACTGTTGGATTGTCAGACCCATTTTGCTATAGGATCACCGCTTCTAACAGGACCACTCTGCTTGGACTGCTATCACCATAGGGTGTCAGGTTATATCCTGTTTTTTGTCAGTGTTCTTATACTACTGCATTTATTTATTTATTTTAATTTTTTCCCTATTAAATTATAATTCTGACTTGTGATCTCCCACTGGTTTGATTTCAAACTAGTACAAAGTGTTTCCGGAACTTGTGGTCCCCGCAAGACAGCAGAGACTACGACTTTATGCAAAGATGTGTTAGTACAAAAAAATAAAATTTGATTGTGGTACATGCAAGAGTTTCAGATAACACTGTTCTTTTTTTTTTTTTTTCCTGTATCTGAAAGAGAAAAGAAAAGAAAAAAGAAAAGAAGTTAGGAAATTCCAGTCTGTTTGTATTGAACATTGCCATCCTTTCAGACTGACAAAAATAACTGATTTCCCTGATTTCTCACTACATTAACACTGAGCTGAAGTAGGATTCATTTTCTCCTCTCCAGATCCCTTCAGTGATGACTTACCAAATTGATAGGACAATGGGAAATAAAGATTTAAATATTCAACACATCGGTGTAAAATCATATCTAGAAGAAGTGCAATTATTCTATTGCACTTCTTGCATCATTTACAAAATAATGCGAGTGAACTAAGTAACAAGAAGCGAGCAAAACAGACTCTGCCACGCAGCTTGGAGGGAGGATGTATTTAACTCCTTAAACCTCAGAGAGGTGAAAGATTCTGTCATTCCCAGTCAACACGCGAAGGTGACATCCAGCACAGGCTTTAAAAAACTCAAGCAAAAGCACAGCACTAATAAGTCACCTGATGAGGGAAGTGGGAAAGAATTGCACAAGAGCAGCGAACAGCAGCTGCCCGAGCACGCAGGGCTGCGTCACCTGTCAGACCCCAGCTCACCCCCGAGGGGACACCCGCCACTGCCACCGCCGGCGCTCTCCGCAGCCCAACAGGTGCGGCCAGGGCGCCGCGGGGAGCGGGAGCGGCTGCGGGATGCGGGGCACAGCCAGCCCGTCCCCGCAGGCACGGCGGGCCTGCGGCGGCGCCGCTGGGCATAGCCCAACGGGGCACATGGCGCCGCGAT
>WBNO01021051.1:0-56515 GCA_013400575.1 Peucedramus taeniatus | reverse complement strand
AGCGCCCGCCCGCTTCCGGCATCGCCCGGCGCCGCCTGGCGGTGGCGGAGCGGCCGCGCTGAGGGAGCGGCGTTGCCGGCCCTCAGGGAGGTGGCGAGTTCTGTTTCATCGCTGAAGGCTGCGGACATCGCGCTGATACAGCCTAGCTGCGAGCTGAGATTTAATTTATGCAGTCCGTGCGTGTTATGGCACAGAAATGAAGTGCGGGGATGAGTTCGTGGGATGGGAATCAGCAGGATAGAGAGGGTTATTGATGGAGTTCTTCCAGAACAGCTGTTGAGGAAAAAACGTAACAGGAAACTAGTTAGCGATCAGTAGCTGACTCTGGGTTCCGCCAAGGAGTTCAGCCACCTGCATAGGACGGACGCTGTTGTTGTCGCCGCTGTCAAACGCTGATCGGGCAGACGCACCGCTGGTGGCCAGAGCAGAATGACGGGGTGTCAGAGGCCTGCAAGAGGCCAGGCATAGTAGCACCTATATAGTCTCTGTAGTCTATCCCTACATCAAAAGGTCTTCTAAGTATTTCTTAAAAATCCCTGCAGTGACTTTTCAGAGTCATCGTCCTTGTGATCCTTTATTTCCTGTGGGAAGTATCAATGCCTGACCCTTTCCAGAACTTTGCCCTCGTACATTTACACAGTAGTGGTCTGAGACGACTACACATGGCTGAGAAATGTCCAAGAGGTTACAGCTCTTTGGCACATCTCTCCCAAGCCACTGAGCCCTTCTCCTATTTACTTTTTAGTGTTACAGCATTTTTTCTTTCTCCGGGTGAGAGGAAAGCTAATGTCCTTACAAACAATTTGATGGATGAGGGGATGGATGCTCACATCTTTGAAATGGGGGTTAATGTCCCTCCTGGCTTAGGGCAGCAGGTTTGCTGCAGAGCCCAGACAGCTTGGCTCCTGGAACAGACAAGGGTCTGCAAAAGCCTGAGTTTCTGAACTTTGGGGTAAAACAGTAGGTTCAAGGAGGGATATGTGGTAGGTGGTTCTGGAAGGCTGTACCTTCCCTGTACCCCAGCCAGCGGGGAAAGGAAGAGGGGAACACACGGTCAGGAGTTTAGGATAAAAGGAGGCTGCGCCCTCCGAAACCTCGAGAGAGCAAACCCCGTGGGTGTGTGCCCTGGTGGACTCTCTCCCTTTATTCAAATAAAGTTGCAGCACTCCCCTGTCTCCTTTTTGGATGTAAACCTCTGGAATTTGTGGATTTTCCTGACCATGGGCCATGGGACAGGATGGCAAATTCACCAGGGGTTAACTGCAGAGCCTCAGAGCTCCTCCTAGTGTTGTGTTCCTCCTCCTTATGGAGTGTTATCAGCCTGGTGATACCTATTTGGCCCTTTGTGATAACCCAGCCTTCCAGTCTTGCTACACAGAAGACTCTAGCTAAAGATTTCTCTCCTTCACATTCTCACCCATGTACCAAAATACTATCCTAGGGGAATATATTTGCATATTCCCTCACCTGCCCCTCCTGCTCAAGCACTGTGCTATTATTATTAAACTATTATTACTCATCTATTCTTACTGCCTAGCAGCACCTCTTTACCACCACCTACAGCACTGTGTCAGCAGTACCAGTGGTGGCCTGGTATTCTGAGTCAGCAGACTGAGGTTTTCATTGAGAACTGAGGTATAGCACATATGCAGAATATAAGAGAAATCCCTATTTCTGGTCAAAAAAATCTATTTCTGGTCAACAATCCAGTGTAAATGCAGAAATGAAACTGGATGTGCTGAAAAGATGAAGCTGAGAGATATATCACCAATGTAAAGCAGAAAACCAGTCAGGGGAAGCTGAATTACTTCAAGACCTGGCTTAATAATTAGTACAAAGTGTGAGATTATGCATTTATACAGACTAATAAATACTTCCATATGATACCAATGCGATAAAGCCATTAAAATTCACATAATCTTTAAACTATTTTATAAAGTATCAGACAAAGCATACCTTTAGACACAGAGATATAAAAAGGTGCTGAACAAATCATGATGGCGCTATATATGTCCTTTCTTATATTCTTGTAGAATACTTATATTCAAGAATAGTTATTTAAACTGAAATAGATGCATGAAAAGGAACCAGATCCTTCTTCCTAAAAAGACAATAAAAGGTTTTGACTTGTTCACATCACAGAAATGGAGATCAGAAACTTACTTCAACTAAATGCAATACTGTCACCAGGTTAAAGCAAAATAGGAAAGCCCAAAGCAAACAAAGCAAAAGAAAACACAAAAAGGAGACAAAACCATCTTCTGGAATATATTTCAAACAGGAATAGCAGGAATGCCTATCAAGCCTTGAGAGACAGCCTAACCAGCTTGTGACAAGAAACAGGGCTCTACGCTTCAAATGTTCCCCTATATTCCATTTTGCCATGGGCTCATAGACTCTTCCCATTTTCAGTCCATCAAAGTTTTAATTATTCCAGATAAATGAGGTTGTTTGGTCTGGAGAACAGGAGGCTCAGGAGGGACCTCATTGCTCTCTACAGTCATCTGAAAGGATGTTGTAGTGAGTTGGGAGTTGACCTCTTCTGCCATGTTTCAAGTGAAAGTATGACAGAAAATGGCCTCAAGTTGTGCCAGGGGAGATTTAGATTAGGTATTAGGAAAAAAAAAGTCACTGAATGACTGGTCAGGCACTGGAATAAGTAGCACAGGAAGGTGTTAGGATCACCGTCTCTGGAAGTGTTCAGGAGGCGTCTGGATGTGGCACTTGGGGATGCATTTAAGGGGTGATTATGGTGGGCTGATGGTTGAACTGGATGATCTTTAATGTCTCTTCTACCCTTGATGATTATGTGGTTCTGTGAAAGGCATGGAATATGGATGAAAACAAGGCCACTCTCACCCTTGCTAATTAATGGCAAGCTATTAAGGTACACAGATGCAGGCTCAAATACCTTTTGAGACAATCCATCAAAGTTGCTGGGATTATTCTATGTTTGTCACTAGAAATTATTTCCAAGCTTAAAACCAAAAAACAGATCAGGGGCTTTGTATCTCTTTGCAGCTGTCTTTGTGGGCATGTGTCTGAAAGGTGCAGGGCTTAAGCCAAATTCTTCTGTTCTCACCTTTTATCTAATGCACTGTTTATGCAGTTCTCCAGGTGAGAACTATATAATTGTATCCTAGAACAGAATACTTAACTTTCTCCATTTCTCCCAGTCACTGGAGATGCAAATGAACACAGAAATTCTGCAAGGAGCAATAAATTCCACTAGATGTCAGGATATGTAAAAATTAGGTGCTGCCATAATAATCCAACAAATACTTAAGGGCCTTGCCAAGTCGTTATCCATGTAAACCATCGGGCTCTTGGGATGATCTACTTGACTGTTCTTGCATTTGTATTAACTCAAAGGTGCACGTAGCAGCACTCAGCACAAAGACATGCCTCCTGTTGACTATGATGTAATCTAAATAAGCAGTCAAGTAGTTACAAACGCACTTTATCTTGATCTTGATTTTCTGCAAGTTGTCTTCACCAATATTTTTTCACTCTTAGCTCTTAGAAAACTGTTTTTTTGATGATTTTCTTACTACAATTAGACCTTTCTAAGAAGGATTGGAAGCTACTTCGAAAAGGAAAGTAATATTTACTTTCTTTCAGCAGGAATGGAGATTCTGTAATCCTCAAAATCATGAGGAAGGCAGAATTTCTTACTGGACATGGTAAACTTGTCCAGTAGTAGCTCTTTCCAGGTCTTTTGTGTTCTCATTTGCTGGGAAAGGAACACAGTAAGAGCTAAACCTCCAAGGCAACACTGTAATTATCTTTGGTTGAGGCAGAAGACTAGAAATCATCAACTGAGCATCTCAAACCTTTCTGTTAGCCAAGAATATTATTCACTAGACATTTCATGAATCTTTTTCTAAAGAAAAGAGAATTAACATCAACACAGGTTTCCTGTATTCATCTCTATATGGTCTCTTTAATAAACATGAATTAAACTTGTAGCACTTCTACGAGTCAAAAATTACTGACCACAAAGGTAAAGACAAAATTTAGCAAGTTTGAACTTGCTGTTCCACTTGGAGTGTGAATTTTCACAATACAGGAGATAGCTCATAGTACTCTGAAGGCCCAGCAGTTCACTCTTAGGGGTTTTGGTTTCATTTGTGAATGCTCTGAACTTCTGAGCCTTCAGAAGTGTCTCAAGTCAGGCAAGTAAAAGTTCAGAATAGAGGGGGAGTGACGTGCCTGTGAAGAGTTTGTCATTACTTTGAAGAGCTGAATAAGCACTCTCTATGGAAAGGAGCTGAGAGATAATAGTGCCTTCTAGGACTTCTCTTCCTGCCACTCCACCCTCCCAAAAAACTAAAATATCTATGCTTCTGCAATTTAAAGCTGTAGCCTTAGGCATACTGGAATTGATAGCTTGGTATGGCACTGTGAATTTGGTAGTACCACTATCCATCAAATACAATAATTAAATCATATTAGTCACTTAGAACATAAAAGAGTAAAAAGACAGTGACTGAGCAGTGTTCTATCCTTCAATACATAATGCCATTTTGACTCACCATTTATAGAGCTCTTACGCTTTGGTGAGGCTCAATGCTATTGATATTATCTCTAAAGCAGAGATTGAATACAAGTGATCGGTTTCTGAGAGACACTGGTAGACCTCACTGCTGTGTCTTGTAATGGATTATCTCTTAATCAGTCTAAAGAAATTTTAGACTCATGAGCAAATGCATTCTAATTATCTGCAGCTAGTGAGAGTTTTCACTTAGTACTTCTGCAAAAGTGGAGATTTTTAAATTGTGCTCAGTGTTTCAGTACTTTTGAAAACCCTCAGATGTTCAGCTCCCAAACCTCTGGACGTGTATGCAAGGAACATTTATGACTTTTTTCTAGAAAATTTTCGTCATAGAATATAGATTTTTTTTTTCTTCATATCCATTTCTTTACTGTACCCATTTCTCTACCAGAAAAAAAATATCTCTGAAACATCAGTCAGTTCCTATCCTTTCCAGTTCCTTTTTATTTGTGGGGATACTGGAAAGAATATTTTAAAAAATCTGAAGAGCATGGCTGGTAAAAATGAGGTATAACTAAAGAGAAAACAGTAGTATCTCAGAAACAGATGAAAAAGAAGTGCCTAGAGAGCAAAGGACTGGAAAAATGCCATTTGAAAAATCTCTGAAAGTGAGCATCAAGATGAAGCTGAGGCAGCATATGCACCTGGCAGCAAAATCAGATTTTCTAAACATAATATTCACCAACATTTTACTCTGAAAGATCTGTTATTTCCTGCACACTTCAAACTGAAATAATAAATGCTTGCAGAAAGCCAGAAGAAACCTTTTGGAACTCTGCAGAATCTGGCATTTGCTCTTGGTTTTGGTTGGTTTGGGGATTTTTTGTTTTTGTTGGGGTGTTAGATTCTTTGTCCTTGGTTTTCTTTGTAACAAGCCCTTGCTTTTTAAAGAGATATGCTCTTAGCAATGGTAAACTAAAATTTAAATAGACGGTGGCCTTCAAACCGAATCATATCCGTATGTCTGTTTCCAAAGTCCCTAATGAAGTGGGTGAAATATCCTGGAAAATCTCCCCAGGATGTGATTTAATATAATTTATGTATATTAGGAAATATATGAATGTAACCTTATTTTATAAATATTAAATTTCATCTTTCTTTTTGAAAATATACAGTTGGAGTTCATTATCCTTGATCATTTTAACTAGAGTAGAATAGAATAGAGTAGAAAAGAATTTCTCACAGTGGTCTGGTTCTATGAAATGTTTGATTATTCTAAAGGTTAAAAAGGTATTATTTTTTACTTTAACACTAGAAACATAGAGCCTTTAGTACACTGATGGCATTGTTACATCATAATGATGGAATTTATGATTCTTTTGTTAATCCTGCTGGGTTGCAATGGCACAGAGAACGAACTGTATAGATTTGGTGGTTGAAATGGGCAGGGTACTCTTTTAAATCCACTCAGCAGCACACAGTAGAAAATAATGGAGTGATTATTTATATATTGATTAATATATATGATTTTAATAAATCAGATATATTAAATATGATAAATAAATATGATAATTATTAATATGATTATAATATATTTATTATTATAAATAATGGAGAGCTTTTAGTGATTTACAGTGGTCAGTTGCCACTGTCCTCCGGAGTCTGGGCTAGTCCTGGAGAGCAATGGTGAGTATGGGGAACTGGCTGGGCAGGAGTTTCCCCCACGCCAGAACCTCTGAGCCTATAACTCAGCAGCCAAGTTTCCGGGAGGACTGGCAAGGATTGAATAAAGGAGGCAGAGGAGGCTCTTCTGCGGTGTAGAAATCCAGCAAGTTTATTAAAGGGTAGAACAATGCCGGAGGGGAACACAGGCAAAAAGAGCCCCGAGAACCTTAGTGCAAGGGCTTTTAAAACTTTCTAAAACAGGGGGTGGACACTATATAATAGCCAATAACTTTCTTCTTGGGTGTGGTTTCAGGGGTTTTAACAAATCAAGATAGTGGGAGGAGAGAGGTTCCAGACAGGGATTGGATCCCCAGGTGAAAGACAAGGATCTCTCTAGAATAAGGGGAAGGGTTTAGGCTAACAGACAGGCCTTAGGGGCTGGGTTGTCTTAATAGACAGGGAAGGGTCCAGAAGGTAGGGAGTGGGCTTCTTTGATGGACATTTGGGTATGAGGCAACTCTATGAGGGCAAGACCAACTGTATTAACTTGGAGGGTTTCAATAACTACTGGAACGTACTAAAACACCGTAACAGTCAGTAGGATTTTGTGGCTCTATCAAATAATCTGTACCTTTTACATCACAGTAGTGAGATGGAGACTCAGAACATTAGAAGAGTGTCTAATTTTGGTTAGTTAGCTCTCCATCATTTGGTGTGGATCACAGTATCAGACAGAAGGACTGAATAGTTAAAGGACCGCTTTAGGATTAACAATTTCCTTTGATGGTTGACATATACTTTTATGTTTAAAAATGCTTAAGAGACTACATAGAGGGTAGGGTGGGAATAATTGCTTTCTGGAAAGCAATTGGAACTTTTTTTCCAACTTTTTTGGAAAGCCGTGTTAGCTGTTCTTCATATCTATTTTATTTCAGAACATAGAGACATAGAATTGTTTAGGCTAGAAAATACCTTTAAGTCCATCAAGTCCAACCATTAATTGCTGCTTAAGGATGTTAAGGAGCTGTTACAGACAAGACACAGGTATAGTTCATGATCTTTAGGACTCCCAAGCTGCACCAGCTCTTCCTCAGTCCAAAGTCCCTCAAACAAATAAGAGGTAGTGGTGCTCCACAGGTTATCACACTGCTCATTCCCAGCTACAAAGCTAAGCATTTGTTTATGCCTCATGATACTGATTTTACTGCATTTTTACTGAACAAGAACAATCCTTCTGCCTTTTTTTCATGTTGTCGTCATAACAGATTTGCTATGCAGCACGAACCTTTGATATTGAAGAACTATGAAGGACACGGACAAAGGCCGAGAAAGGATGGAAAGAACAGTTTGTTAAAACTGAAAACACAAAACTGGACATAATATTTAGGTTTTGTAAAACTACATTTTACTAGGTATGTCTGTTTGTTACATATATATCAGCTGGAATCAAGCAGTTTCAACATAAACAGATTTCACAATATTACCCTGAAGTACATGTAGAAGCTCTCTCTGGCCCTGTTGGACCTTGGTGTCAACTGTGGCCAGACACAGAAAAAGGAAACTCATGAAAGAAACAAACAGTAATACAGCCAGTGATGTGTAAAGCATGGTGCACAGGAAGAAATAATTGAGTGCCCAATATTTAACAATATGATGTGGTAAAGGTAGACAAACTAACACCCCTAAATTGTGCTGGCAAATCTATATTAGTGTATGGAAATAGAATCTGGTTTTTCAGCAATGAGCAGTCCCCATTTCCAGGAGGTTTTGTGTTGGATGTAGCCACATCCTTAGCCATTTCTGATGTTGAGAAAAAAAGATTTTTTTTTTATAGCTTTTCCTAGGATTGATAAATTCTCTCTGTTTAGAGTCTATTCCATTAATCCCTTTGCATTCTAATTTGACTCAGGTCATGAATTACATTGCTTTCTCCTAATCTTCAGCAAGCAACTTACCGCCAGCTACTGTGTACCACTAAGAAAACTGCAAAGGTATTTCTTTCAGATGACAAGGCCACATAAAAAGCTCCCATTTCACTTTGAATTATTTACTTCTCACTAAAAATGTACTTCTGTAAAAATGTACTGCCAAAATTCTCAAAATGCCAGAGCCAAATTCTCCCACTAACTGCTTCAGCATGTTCACTACCTCATTTAGAATGAACAACAAAGCCACTGGAGAATGGTTCATCTGCAGCTGAACAGTTTCCCTCTTGCTCTTTTTAGCCCTTGTCAGTCTACAGCTCATGCATTCTGGAAACAAAGATTTATCCCAATAAAAATTTTATTTGAAAAAGCATCACCCAAGAAGTAACTGAAAATACAGAGTGGAATAGTAAAAAAATACATTTTGAGAGCTAATCTTCTCTAGAAATTCTGGAATAAACCTTTTCACACCTCAACATTATTGCAAGATATTAATCTGTCCTGCACCCAGAGGAAACTTCTGTTCATTTTTGGGTTTTGGGGTTTTTTGTTTGGGTTTTTTTTGTGGGGTTTTTTTGTGGTTTGTTGTTGGATTTGGTGGGATTTTTTGGGTTTGGTTGGTTTTTTTGTTTTTTGGTTTTTTGGGGGTTGGTTGGTTGTTTTGATTTTTTTTTTTTTTTGGTTGGTTTTGGTTTTGGGGTTTTTGTTTGGTTGGTTTTTGTTTTGTTTTGGCTTGGTTTGGTTTGGTTTGGTTTGGCTTGGTTTTTTTGACAGATGAAATTACACAATTTCAACTCAGTAGTTACCTCTCTTCATTCTTAAGGGACTCGTCAGTTTTTGACTTTCCAGTCTTTTAGACAGCTAGACATCTTTTACCTGCATTTCGGTTAGACATTTAGATATAATGTACAGAGATAATCTACAGATATCCTCTACAGAGGAGACACAAAACAAATGGAGCAAAATAAACTATCTCTTAAACAGTAACACCTGAAAGCTGCCTTAAAATCATATTACCTTTTAGAAATATTCACATCATGCCATGAATGCCTCACAGGGTAAGACTTCACAGATGTTGTGGGTTTTTACTATTGCCATTCCAAACTTAGTGTTAGAAGTGAGAATAGTTTCCACATGCTCTTGTTACTGAGAGAAGGTTACAGATACTGGCACATGACCAAAGAGGAAGAGATACCACAAACCAGCTTGAACTCTTCACACAGTAATCTAAAGAAGTTACAGGTAGTGTATTTGATTCCTTCTGTAAATGCATTTCTGATGCAACCTGTGTTGATAAACCAGTTATTAACCAATTGTTAATAAAAGAATTTAGGCATTACATTCACAGATTAAGGCTGCCTTTTTTCCTAGTGCTTGTGTGTAGCAACAGATCTCAAGAAGTAGCCGAACTACATCTCTCTTGCTCTTGTTCCAAACTTTTACTGCTTACCATTTTCTTATCTCACTTGTTCTTCCATTCTTCCATCTTCCAGCAGGTTCTTTACCAAATCAGGGAAGCAAATGCTACTGTAACTATTCTGTACATGTTCAATGTAAAAAAACATGCAGAAATATTAAAAACCAATATGTTTGGGGAAGGGCATTCTTCTTACTGGGTCTTTCATGTTATAGGTAATTTCATTAGGAATGAGTCTGGAAAATACATACGTGGTAAAGAATACTCATCTATAATAACTATAAAATCCATGTAAACCAGATTTTGAGTAAAACAGGAGAAAAGAGGGGGTACAAGTACCAGCAGCATAGGCTATTTTAGATATTTTCCATTTTTATTTCCTTACTTTCATATGTTTTCAAATCACTGACATGGACATGTTATTATTTGCACATCTTGACATATTTATTTTTCTAATAATTCTAATTTGAAGTAGTCTGATCATTTTGTTAAATCACAGAATCATAGAAGGGTTTGGTTCAGAAAGGACCATAAAGATGTCCTAGCTTCAACCCCACTCCCATGGGCAGGGCACCTTCCATTAGAAAAGATTGCTTAAAGCCCCATCCAGGCTGGCCCTGAACAGGACATCCCCAATTTCTCTAGCCAACCTGACACAGCGTCTCATCACCCTCAGAACAGAGGATTCTTTCCTAACATGTAATCTAAGCCTACCCTCTTTTGTTTAAAGCCATTTCCCCTTGTGCTGTCACTACAGATCTTGGTAAAAAGTCTCTAGCTGTCCTTCTTCTAAGCCCTATTTCAATAATGAAAAGATGCAATGTGTTGTCCCTAGATCCTTTTCTCCTCCAGACTGAACAACCTCAGCTCTCTCAGACTTTCTTCAACAGAGAAAGGTGCTCCATCCCTCTGATCCTTTCTGTGGCCCTCCTCTGGACCCACTATAACAGGTCCATGTCTTGTTCAAGAGACCTCAGAGCTGGATGCAGTGTTCCAGGTGTAGTCTCACCAGAGCAGAGCAGGGGGGCAGGATCACCTCCATCAACCTTCTGGTCATGTTTCCCATGTTTTCATACAGCCCAGGATACATATGGTTTTCTGGACTGCAAGTGCACACTGATGACTCATATCTAATTTTTCATCCACAAAAATCCCATGGAGCTATATTAAAATCCATAGTTATTTTATGTTTTATACTGTGAGGGTTTTAATATAATTTATTGAAAGCAAAAGAAATTAAAATACATAGGCTTTATTTGAAATATCACACTAGTGTTCTCGAGTCCAGTAAATAAAATGACTCTTCTCAAGTTTGTGAGTAACCTGTATTTGTTACTCCGTGCAGCTTCTAATGATCTTTAAAGAACATGCTTCTGATAAAAACCGATTAAAGATCACTGCTCAAATTATATGTTGATATGACTCCCTTCTACAATAAAATTATAAAGAAAACTAAACATCAAGTGAGCTGCAATAAATGTTTACATAGCAACGAGTGCCTTTGCTAGTGATCACCAAACAGTCAATTGCCACCTGCTTGAGCCAAACGTGTCCATTTCTTTCACTCCAAATAGTGTTCAGGCACTTCAGAAAGTCATGTGAATAATGTAAATACTCAACTCACACTTAAGAGTAATTTATTTACTACTTACAAAACTAAAGGTAGTACAAGGAACTTGCAGAACTGTGGATGGAACATTTTTCCAACAATGTGACTTAAATGTTCATGCAGTAAAATAAAGTGAATTCCATCCTCTTTTTGCAAGGGACCAAACCAGAATACTAAATTATTGATACACTAAAAATTAAAATTCTACTGCTATAAATGTAGTTACCATCAATATGTTTCTGCCATTCATTTATTTACCAAAGAAACTAGATTAAGTTCCTGTATAGTATTTCTTTAATTTTCTGTTTCAAGAGGAAAGATACCCAAGATACCTGATACCGAGGCATAATTACACAAATTTTTAAGCCAGCATATTAAGACAGCTCAAGTATTAGCTCCCTTCCATTATTTTTGCACCTTTAACATAAAGAGAAATAAACCTATTCTTCCAGTCAGAAATTTCTGTCACTCAAATCTACTAGAAGGCAGATTAGCTGTGGAAATGTGAAGTATGAATTTGTGGCACGATGTGAATTATTACGGTCAATTTATATGTTAAGAACATGAGCGACTTTCTACTGCCAAGAAGAAGGTTGTCAACTACCTTAGTGGTAGAATTATTTTTTTTTTATTACTTTTCTGTACTTGCATTAAGATATACTGCCCCTAGTTCTTTTATGAAATTTCTGTCTCCGTTCCTAATACCTTCAAAGGCATGGCAAGTACTCACCTTGTGTGCATCCACCAGAGGGAATGTGCACTGAAGGCAAAACCCTCAATACATTCTCAGGGACAGAGGCAGAGTATGGACACACATGTCTTTGTAGCAGAATGGTGACCTTGAGTTTAGATGTTGGTTTGGAGGGCTGATAACTACAAACAATCAAAGGAAACAGAAACATCCTTGACAGATTGTCCCTGGCTTCAGGTTAAACCAAAGTGAAAATGCTGAGCACGGCATGCTTTTGAATTAAACTATGGTTTCCCTCTAAGCATGTGGAAAAGTGAACATCAGGGAAAATTTGCAAATCAAGGCTACGTTATATGTTTGAACCGAAAGTCCAAGGCGGATGAGGTGTGTGCAGGACTCCGGAATGGTACCTGCACAGTTTCTGACCCAGTTTCCGTGCCCCCACGGCCACTCGCCGGTCGGCGAGCTGCAAGGAGTTCCTGCACTCTCACACTGGACCCATTTTTAGCCCTTTTAAAGACAACTGTGAAGGCACGACCAGCAGAGCCCGGCGAGCAGTCCCCGGCAACACCTCACCGCCCGCCTCGCTGCCCCGAAGGGGCGTGTGCGTCCCGGAGAGCCGGCAGAGACAGAGACACGGGCTCTGGGGAGACTTTCTGCAGTCAGAAACTCTCCGAAGCGCGTCGGGTGCCGGCAGCGGCGAAAGGCGAAGGGGCCCACGGATGTCCCTGGCTCTCCGCCACCGTCGGGGGCGGGGAGCGCAGCGGAGAACCGAAAGTGAAGGAAAGGCAGCGCCCGGCGGGGCATCCCCGGGGCTGCGGAGCAGGCACGCGTGGGCGAGCGCGGATGCGCCTCGGCAGACCCCGCTCCCGGGCCGTCACTCCAGGGCGCTGCCGCCCCGCTGCCGATGCACTGGGCGGCGATGCTGTGCTGCATGCCCGGCGTGGCTTTCGTGCCCGCTCTGCTCGTCAGCTGGTCCTCGGCCGCCTTCATCATCTCCTATGTGATCGCCGTGCTGGCAGGGCACGTCGAGCCCCTCGTCCCCTACATCAGGTGAGGCGGGGGCGCGGATGAGCGGCCGAGGTGCGGGGCTTGTGTGTGTGTGACAACCATGGGCGGTGTCCTGAGGGGCTTCCCGGAGGAACTGTGGGGTCCCCAGGGGAGGAGAGGCACTGGCGGCGAGGCCTCCCGGTGACAGGGGGACACGCTGGGCACTCCCGACACCCATCATACCTCTAGCACCTCTGAGAGCCACAGCACACAGACACTGGAGACACGATAGAAAGGACATGGAAGTTTTCTGGTGCAGCCAACGCAGGCCTGATCCTAGAAAAACTTTACAATTACCTGGTGGAAATGTAATTTTGTTTGTATAATCCCAGAACTAGGCCAAAGTGCACCAGATGATGACTAGACTCGAAGCCCTGTGATGGGTTTTGCAGTATACACATCCATCCCCACAAACATGCATTTTTTATATTTCATTACAGGACCAATGGGTTTTAAAGACTTCCCAAGAGATGCCTGGCATCTCTTTTCTATAACCTTTTCCATTTAAGTGTGATTCTATGTAAACCATTCTTTATGCATGGCATATGTTAACATTTAAATCCAAACTGTGAAAATGTTAGTATTTATCTCTCAATAGATTGAAGGTTAGCCAGGAATCCAAAAGTGTCTCTGATATACAGAAGATCTAAACAAGGTTTTAAAATATATCTTTCAAGATGCATCTAGACCTAATTCCTTGAAGGAACTTTTTGGACATGCATAATTTCAGAAGACTGCTAACCTGATTGGCACATACAAGAAAATTTGAATGAAAATTAGTGTTTGTCATCATAGGCAAGAGCAAAGGACACCACAACCCACAAGATAGCTAAGCTTCATTCAAATTGAGCCAGAGAAAGTTTGGCTTCCTGTTATATTAGCAAAACTTTTTAAAACTCTCTGCACAAATCTGGAAAGCTCTTGGAAAGCCCTGTTCTTGTACATGAACAAATACCCTACTGCTCATCCTTGATTACACAGAAAGCTTTACTAACACAAAAGTGCTTGTGATCAGTGCAATTTATCCATTATTAACTAACAATAATAAATATTTTGATATAACTGTACATGGTTTGTGTTCAGAAATATTTTGAGATCCTGTAGTAAGAAATTTGACAAATTATGTTTCTTTTGTTGAAGCCATGTCATAGAATAAAATATATGAGAGAAAGGGATGTGGTTGTTTATGTATAGTGTTGCTTGCAGTTAAGTTTTTGACAGCCTAGGTATCTAAATTGTGTCATTCTTTCTAAAAATGATGGACCAAGCCTTTAAGTCACAACTGTACAACTCTAGTGAATGTATCACAGCTGCCATAGCTATATCAACTTAATGGAATAGCTCCCAGAAAACATAATTCTTATCCTTTAGCTATGGAAATCACAATTAAAGTCCATATGCCCTAAAAAACCTAAACAAAACAGACATGAGAGGCTGCACCAGTGATTCCCACTCACATTTCAGTCCCTCTGCATTTACTATTAAAGCTTTTAAAAAGTTTTGCTTATGTTAAATCCTTTTAACACCACATTTGGACTGAGGATATACGTTGACTATTGGTGAAGCACCTGCAACAATTCTAAAGGCACATGGTCTAAGCATAAGAATTTCATAGAAGATGCGCTTGGGAATAATACAAGGTTTTCTTCTAAGTTCTCAGAACAATAATCATACCATATTCGTATTCTTAATTTGCAGGTCATTGCTGTAGCCTAGGAATATGAATCATGTGATTGAGAATGTGATTTAGTAAAACTAAGAGTGTTAAAATGAGGAAGAATGTTGCAACATTTCAGTTGAGCAATATCTTAAAATGAAGTATAAAAATTAAATAGAGCTCGTATGGGGAAATTCCAGTTACACCAAGGAGAAGAATACTGACAAACTTTAGTACAATGTTTCTGTAACTCTTATATGCATTCCCCAAGTACTCTGTGTATGCCTTGAATTAACATGAATTTTATTTGCTTACAATGTAGCAGCTGTCACAGTGACAGACCACTCCTAAATTTGTCACTGAGGCTGTCCCATCAAGTAAACTATATAAATACTATTTTTGGTAGATAAAATGAATATGATTTTGTGTTTTCTAGCAGCTGAGTCCTAAAAGATGACAAGGTTGTGCCTGAATTAGTTCTGTTACTCACACTGCTCAAAATCAAAACCAATTTGGATGTGCTGGGATGGCTGTTTGTTTGTTTGAATTCTCAGTGAAAGAGTAAAGGAAATTTTCCTGAAAGTATTTGCTACCAGTTGGTACCTCTGGAGAAATCAGAACCCCTGTAGGTGGAATAGAATCTTCCTATTTTAAAAATTTGGGGCTTCAGTCTGAAGAGAAATAGTTTATGAAGGCTCTGAAGAAAATTCAATGATGAGTCTTTTTGCCGTAAAATATTTGTTCCTTGTCTCCTTCACCTTCTTGTCTTTCCACTCTTCAGAAAACTGTTTGTTTTTAAAATTCTTCTGCATGAGATGGTGACACAAATGCTGTCATTTTCATACAGGGTTCCTCATCTTTTCCATGGTGGTTGAGCTCACCTATGCACCAGCTCGAATAAGTGAGCACATTTGTGTTTCAAACATGCCATTTCCTTTTTTCTTTATCATAAAAAGGAGAGGACTGTCACCAATACTTCTTTGCTAATTTTTTTTTCAAAGCAGCAGACTTGAAGAAAAATTAATATGAATCCAAGTATTCATTTAGCTTCAGGGATTTTTTAATGGAAAATATAGCATTAAGAAGATTGCATCCTTTAAAGTCCAGTGCAGTACTTTGTAAATAGATTGTGATATAATATTCCTGGTATGAATTTTCTTTACAACATAATCTAAGATTGTTGAGTTTAATAATCCACAACTGTAAAAAACACCTATAAACCTTTAGCTTGAAAAATACTTTGTTAAAAAATGGAGTTCAGTGCAATTTCAAATTACTTGGATTGCTCCTACAACGTGTTCCAAGAACTTCAAATGGCTTTCTATGTGTGTGCCAATTCCATTCTCTTCTCACCTAAAGCCCTTCAAAAGCTTTGAAGTGATTACAGTCCTGTACTTACCACAGAGTGGTTTCTGATTTGAAAAAGTCCTTGAAGATTGTCACAAGTGGCCCACATTTTAAATGGTCTCCTTTTTCATGTTAATGAAAACACTCCAGAAGCAAAAGGAAAAGATGAAGTTCAAGGTTAAAAAATGGGCTAAATGAAACATGAATTAAGATGATTTTCAGGTGTGTCAAACAAACAAAAAAAAGAAGACTTAGTTTACTGTTTTCATCAATTTCACTGTCAAAGAGAAACAAGATTAATACAGACTACAAGCTGGAACAAGTCTTCAGAAAGCATTACAACAAGAAAATTCAGGTGATAGGGATTCCCAATGCCTGAGAAGTTGTAAAAACTTGTCTAAAAGCTTGGTCCAAACTTTTGTTGTCTGAGAATTTGGAACCAATCTAGTAAAAAGAAACATATGAATTTTGTCTATTTTTTTCTATCAGCTTTTCATAGAAAAAGATCCTACCTTTATCCTAACTAAGAGTGTTAAAAAAGAGGAAGCTTATCCTAAGCTTCCTCCTGTTGCTGATAAATCATCTTAGCAACTTTTTTTAAACAAATCCTTCTATAACATAGAACGAGTTGGAGAGCAAACATGAATTTCTAAAATAATCAAGTCATTTGAGATGGTCATACTCTTCTGTCCTGAACTTAACAAAATTGTCAAAATCCTTGAGAGTGATTGCTAAAGTAGAGAGTGCTTTCCCTTTTGCATGTGGAGAGCGTTCATGCTGAGGTCATTTTGGCTGTACTCAGTGGTAGCTTCAGAATCTTAGCACTGAAACCTAATCCAGCCTCACTGTTGGAATGAAGAGTATTCATCTTCTTGAATGACATTAAAAAATATCCCTAGCTAGTACCTACTTGTCCCATTATACGCAGAATCACAGAATCAACACAGGTTGGAAAAGTCCTCTGAGGTTACGGAGTCCCACCCATGACTGAACTCCACCATGTCAACAAGACCATGGCACTAAGTCCAGGATTTCCTTTAGCCATTTCCAGGGATGGTGACTCCACCACCTCTCTGGGCAGTCCATTCCAATGTCTAAACACCCTTTCTGTGGGGAAATTTTTCCTAACATACAATTTAAATCTCCCCTGGCACAACTTGAGGCCAATTCCTCTTGTCCTGTTGCTTTTTACCTAAGAGGCCAACCCCACATGGCTACAGCCTACTTTCAGGTGATGTAGAGAGTGATAAGGTCACCCCTGACCGTCCTTTTCTCCAGGCTGAACAACCCCAGCTCCCTCAGCTGCTCCTCATCAGATTTGTGCTCCAAACCCTTCCCCAGCTCTGCTGCCCTTCTCTGGACACACTCCAACCCCTCAATATCTTCCTTGCAGTGAGGGGCCCAAACTCACAACAGCACTTGAGGTGTGACCTCACCAGAGCCAAGAACAGGAGAAGTCACTGCCCTGGTCCTGCTGGCCACGCTGTTGCTGATACAGGCAAGGATGCCAGCTGCCGGCCTTCTTGGCCACCTGGGCACACGCTGGCTCATTTTCAGCTAGTAACAACCAGCCCCCCCATGTTTTCTTCTGCTGGACATCTCTCCAGCCACTGCTCCCTAGCCTGCAATGCTGCCTGGGGTTGTTGCGGCCAAAGTGTAGGACCCAGGCCTTGGTCTTGCTGAACTCACTCATCTTGGCCCATCAATCCAGCCTGTCCAGATCCCTCTGCAGAGTCTTCCTACTCTCCAGCAGATTGACACTCCCACTCCAGAGAAAGGTTTGTTCTCAGAATTTTTGCTCAGTGTCCACTAAACTCTGGCATTAGCTAAAACCCTTGTGTGTTCACATATCTGATAGTAGAGTTTTTGGGTGTCTCTGTTCAAACACACTATCCTGCCTCTTGGTACTGCCCAGTAACTGAAAACTAAGCTCACACTCAAATTATGTAAAGATTGAAGAACTAGATGTTTTCCACTGACTTGACCAACAGAACTTGATCAAATAGATATCAACTGGTTGTATGTTAAACAAGGGAAAAATAGATATCAGAGAAGAAAAAATAGTAAAAAGAGGTGATAAGATCATAGTACTGTTCTTTCAACACAGCAGTCACCTTCCATAGAAGAGTTCTGCTTTAGGGGGTTTGAGCCCACATACTCCCAGGAGTATGTTCATTCTGTGAGGAAAGGGCCTTCCCTGGGGTGGGTGTTTGCACTTATGTAGGGAAAAGAGGGAAAAGGACTCTGTGGTGGAGGTTTTCCATTTTCTACAAAGCAAATGTTTTGTATACATTATGTTTTTCATATATATAGATGTGCATGTAGATATGTATATAAATTCTGTAGATATTCTCACATTCATGCTCACTCTCTCTGTCCCAGTGAACTTCTAATTATTCCCTGTAAGGGTGAAGTGTTTCATCAGAAGAGACTTACAACACCTTGGAGATAGAGTAATCTTAAGCTGTATTTACATTAGTAAATTAAACAGTTGCTAGGAACATTGCTGGGCATGGAACACAATTCCACACAAAAGGGTTAAGTCCTTTTAAGGAAATTAAACCCAATTCTCTCACATCTTAAAATAGTGACTGCCATTAGATATATTTTACTTTATCACAGTGTTAATTCAGCAGATAAAAGAAACGTTAATTCTAAAATGTCATTTATGTAATCATGTCATTCATGAGCAAAGTACAGGTCTGTCACATCTTTGCATATTGCATATAGAAAAAGAAGAAATACAGTTCAAAGAGTATGTTCTCAAAATATGCATTCTTTTGGAAAAGAAGGATTCTGTACTACAAATGGTGCAGCAGAAGATGAATTGCCTTACACACACAGCAGCAGTTCACACAAGTTATATTTCTCTTGGAATATCAATTGTCTCATTTATGTATCACAGGTCTCAACTTTTAATTTGTCTCTCTTCCTGCTTTAGTGACACTGGAACTAAACCTCCGGAGAGTGGTGTCTTTGGTTTTATGATTAATATTTCAGCACTTCTAGGTATGTAAAAGGTATTTGGGTTGAGCAGAATGAAGAAATGAGAATTAGTGAAAAATGCCTGCTTTAATTACAGAAATGTATTCAGTATTCTGCAGAAAAACTTCTCCACACTCAAATGGCAGTATCAGGTAGATGTAAGTAATACCTGGAGAGTTGGGTCCTCAGGAGCAGTTAGTGCAGGCTTAGAGGCACTTGTGTGTCTTCAGAGCACCTCATCAGTGCAAAGTAGTCAGCACACTGGAAATAAAACTGAACTAAGATGGCATAATAACTCTGCAAAAACTCTGATATAGGAAAACCTTAGATTCTAAGATGCTGGAGCAAAGGGAAGAACAGTGTTGAAGTGGTTTTCTCCACAATATGCCTACTTCTCTACAAAATAACTGATGTGAATCAGGAAGTTTGGCATTTTCTGTTATCTTTTAGAGGATGGAGGATCAAGAGCTGTGTGCCTCTGTATATATGTAGCTATGATGGCCTTAAGGCAAAATAAACATCACATATTTTACTTTTTATAAGAGCCTCGTTCAGTCACAGTCTTTGAATGTTTCATGTAACCTCATAGTGCCTGGGCAAAGTTACCTGATTTATTTTTCCAGCTGTAGATAGGCTGAAACTGTGTTCTGTGTTCTGGAACTGTGGAATTCAGTCTACAGCTTGTTATATCTGGAAGAACCATGACTTCCTAATTCAGTACAGGTGTTTGCCAGGAGTGAGCTGCATATTAGGGCCAGGTATGCAGTGACTCTACAAAAAGGAAATAATTCTTCAGACCATCCATTATAAGGAGATGTAGTTCTGGTACAAGACTGCATTTCAGAGCAGAATAAGGCCTCCCACTTCCAGATTATGGTTCTTATCTCCCTGTAGCACCTGTTCCTAATGTGGAGCAACAACGCCTCTGTGCCCAAAACACCCAGGAGAATGGGATTTAAATTAGTGCTTTTCTTGAACTGATGTGCATTTAGTTCTAGATAGCAATAACGTGCAATTTCAAGACAATGTTAAAGTTCTAGCTGAAAGTTCATCTGAATTAACTTCTTCATTCCAGAGTTAAAGGTAGCATTATTTATTGTATTATGTTTATAATTTTATTCTGCATGTCATGTGTTACAGGAAAAGGTTGTTAAAATGTAATCAATATGTGATCATTGGACAAAACACTTTTTTTTTGGTTTTTTTCAGCTTCAATTACAATGTACATCAGATATTTATTAATAGAGAAGCAAAATGAATCATCACACTTTGTTAGGTCTTCATGCAATATGTTTACATTGTATGTGGGATTGATGGGCTGCAGTGGAATGGGAATAGTTGCAACTTTTCAGGTATGACCATAAATTTCATAACAAAAATGGAAATAAAAAAAGATTGTTTCACCATTAAAAATTTCAGCTAGATAACAGTGATTAACATTATCCCCATGTGGACCCTTGGAAAATGGAATAAGAATGCCTTTCTTGCTCTTGCCTTTTTTCAGTAGCTTTACAGCAACAGATTTGTTTCCGCCCTATACAAGAGAATTTTTGCTTGTGCAGTTATGCCATTTAGGAGTTTTCTGTGTGCTTGTCTTGTAACAGGTCTGTACTATATGGATTTTTTTTTTTTTTTGCTGTTAGTCTTTTTCTCTGAAAACTTGAATGTAAAAAACTTTCATATTCCAAGTTTAGTTTTCTTATAATCAGGTAGGGCACAATAAGTCAGACTAACAAAAGCATCTGCATTTTTGGCTGAATGATGGCCCACTCACTAGCAGAATTTTCTACAAAATAAACTAATCCTACCTGACAGGTTAGAACATTGAGTACAATATCAGCCTGTTAAACTTTTGAGTCTGTAGGAAATGGTATAACAACATGTTTTATCTTTTGATAGAGACATGTAGACTACTGCTTACTTTGCCAGAAAGGGTTAGACATCTCATTACAAACCAAAGTCCCCCCCTCAGTGTCTGAAAGAAAATTCAATAGGGAGAAAAAATACTGAAACAAATTATTCATTCCACCTTTTCTAGTGAGGAAGTGTATAATAGGGTAAATTCGGACACAAGTATTAGGACAATTGCACTGAAAGTTTCAGCCTAGAATTAATTTAAATTTAATTGGCAGATGGCTTGAGATATTGCCTTAAAATCTGTGGAAACAGCTGCATTATTTCTTTTAAAGAATGGTCTATCTTGGAACATTTTTTCAAATACTATTTTGCTCATATAGTAACATGATGACATACACAGAAATTGAAAATAAAGATTGTTGGGCCTTCAATACTCAGTACAGTTTTACATGTAATGGAAATGGTATTTTCAGAAAAAAACCCCTTCTGCCCTAGGATGATAACTTGCCCCTTTTAGCTTTGCATCCAGGCAGTGTGTGTGGATTGCAAACACCACAGGTACTGTAGTCTATTCTAATCTAATTAGAATGTAGTCTATTCTAATCATATTTTACTTTGAAATATCCCTGCTCTTAATGATAAGATTTATATGTGGCACACAAAAAAATGTTGGATGATGCCTGACTGAAATAGAAAACTAACTCGCCTTCAATATGGAAAAGACAAATCAGGAATGCAAAATAATTAGTGAGAGTCAGAGATGCAGAAACTTTGATCCTAGTGTTTCCAAAGGGATTCCTTGACAGTTGTAACACTGGTTCTTATCTGATCTCTGTTGTGTCTCATTGCCAGTCCATAATCTCCTTCCTCACCTAATTTCTATATCCTCTGCTTTGACATTGCTTTCCATGTTAAGAGCAGTTTGTAGAAAGGGTTCTGAGCACACTAAGGATCTAATCTAGATAAGCATCTGATCTAGTAGATTTTCAAGCATCCTTAATTGCCCAGGGAGCTGGAAATGGTGGCTTGCAAGCCTTCAATCTTTTCCCTGTATATGTACAACTAGTGAACAGTACATTCTGATCCCTATTTGCCAATAGAATAACTGAGACTTGAAGAGGATGTGAGACTTGCTCAAGATCAGGTGATGTTTCAAGTCAGGAGATCAAAGCAAAGCTGGAATTAGAAATTATTCCCTTACTATTCAGTCCAATTCCTCTAATCAGTATGTCATGCAGAAAATTTACATTCATGTGCACTACCTGCTGGTTTCTTCAGGTAACAGCAGCTAACCATTGTGCTGATTCCCTTTCCAGGAGCTGGCTGTTCCCAGTGTCCATGACATAGGAGCATTGGTGGCCTTTGGCTCGGGTGTTGTATACATCACACTTCAGTCTATAATCTCATACAAGTCCTGCCCACAATGGAACACTTACTTTGTGTGTCACATAAGGATGGCCATATCTGTCATATCATTAATTGCTTTCATTCCCAGTATCCTTTATGGTGTATCCCATGGTTTTCCCATTATGTGTTCATGGTTTTACTTTTAAGTTAAGTCATTGCTGATAAAAAATAAAAATGAGGTCACACTCTTTACTTAGGGCTCTCTAATGTGTATCCTATAGATGTTGAGAGACTATTAATAGCATAAAGATGAGTTTTGGGAGCTTCTAAAAAGCTTTATCTCTTATTTCAGTGGTATATTTAAAAACAATGCCCAGTGTTCTTCACAGAATCATACACTAGTGAAGCTAGAGCAACTTTGCAACTTCCTTCATTTGAAGGAGAGTAGCGAGGAAAGTCTGAAAAAGGGAGCCACTGCTTCTACAATGAACCAAACACACAGAAGTTAAAAACACAGGTGGCATACAAGCTTAAGGAGATGATTTTGATCATGCTGCTTGGTTCTTGACCTCAATAATCACCTCTCTTAAAGTCACACTGCACAACTTCCTGGCTTTTTCCCTTGGCATGCTATAATTAGAGTAATCTCACTGATTTTATTTGCCTTGGGTGATCTGCCAGTGTTGAAAACTGACTGCAGCAGCTCATTGCATGAGTCAGCCAGCTACAGCCTGCTTTTGGTTTCAGCAGCTGTGAAAGGGCTTTGGAAGAGGGCCTCAGTCCTGAGAGGAAGTTCTACAAACAGATCAAGGCACCTATTGTGCATCACTGGAAACCAACATTGTTCCGCTTCCAGCAGTGCAGGACTCTGCTTCCACAGCTCTCGATCACAAATGTCACCTAAGTTTGGAATGTCTCCCTTACTGGATATACTTTGAAAGAACCTACAGAGACCTTCATTTTGTGCAGAAATGTGTTTTGATTGCTGTTACCACTTACTTTGTAATAATGTGTTTCATTTACTTGATTTGACATTCTGATTGTTCAGGATCTCCTGGGCTACAGAAGGGGAAGATGGTCTGGGTTGTTTTTTTTTTTTTTTTGTAAGCAGACATTTTCACTTTTACTCACTAATATTGTATAGTTTCCTTTACACTGTTTTTCCCAGTGATTGTGTTTGCTTCAAAAATTTCCATGACAAAAATTGATTGGACTCCAGGTGAAAAGGTAAAATCTTACTAGGTAGCAAACTTACTTTATGTGATATTATTTGGGGAATGCTGTTATATTTAAGCACTACAAACGTGTCAGGGGCTTCAAACAGCACATTATCATGAACACATTTGTGCAATGCTGGTTTCCAGTCATTTTTTCATTAGAAAGATGTCTGAAATGTGGGTAAGAAAACCTGTCATGGATGATCAATCTTGAAAGAGTTAGACTTTCATTTTGACCAAGAATTTAAGAGTTTCCCAGAGAAAAAGACCACAAAAAACTCTGGAAATTAGTTGTTCTACTTCCTTTTATAGTCAATTTTCTTGAAAATGAACTTTTCACATGAAACAAAAAGTGGACCAATTTAATTCTGTAGTTTTGGAGGTTTTTTACAACATTGGTTTTCTCGGTTTTTTTATGATTCTTTATTAAATAGTCTTTGATACTGTCATAAATATTTGGAGTCTGACCTAAAACATACTGAAGTTAATTTTAGGTATTTGAATTGATTTCAGTGTTTTCAAAATGACAACTATGAAAACTAATTTTTCTTTCTGGACAAATTTTGCTAAAAGGAGGTATTAAAAAAAATATTAGACAGTATATCCTGCTTGAAGAGCTTGATGAGAGCACACCTAGCAAATGTACTTCAACCAAACAGTGGCAAGGCAGCTGTGAGATAAATCTTTGCAAATTAGACAATATTAGTAATATCTTCAGGGGTTTTGCAGGTTTTTATGAGATGCAAAGATGAAAAAATTATATTACTGAAACAGATGGCATATTTCGTGATGGCATGTTAAGAAATACTTTGCATTCTGTTTGTGTCATGTGACATAGGTTTTGATGACAAAAGTCTTTCAAAAGTCTTAAAAACAAAAGTCTTATCAGGAACTGTCATAAAGTGTAGCCCTCCAACCATGGTAAGGATTTGTAAGGTTTCAAAAACCATGGTAAGGATTTGCCCAGAATTACTGAGCTCAGTGGCTCTGAGTGAAAGCTTGGAGCATGGGCA
The DNA here is from genome assembly GCA_013400575.1 of Peucedramus taeniatus. NCBI lineage: Eukaryota > Metazoa > Chordata > Aves > Passeriformes > Fringillidae > Peucedramus > Peucedramus taeniatus. Next base: position 32,240 of record WBNO01021051.1, on the reverse strand, counting down.
CATCAGTAATCTTAACATAACAACTGAATGTTTTCAGGTTTATATTATATTCAACCTTTGTTTTGATACTGTGCTAATTGTAGTTTTCTTATGCTGTCTTTGATGGTACTGCACAAGACTTAATGTGACACGTGCAACCTTGATAAATTTACTCGCCATTCTGTAAGAACAAAATGTGAATTGACTTTTATACAAAAGGGAGGACGAGTCATAAATGTTACTCGTTGAATTTACAGGAGGAAATGTCTATATCATTCCACCTATATTTTGTTCAGCTGTTTAATCTGAAAATTTGTTTTATGCCTCATTCCATCAGGATTATACTTACCATTTCATGAGTGCAATCTGTGAATGGACAGTGGCCTTTGGTTTCATCTTCTTCTTTTTGACATTCATTAGAGATTTTCAGGTTGGTATCTACATATTTTAGCAGTGACTAAGTGCTATGAATTGTATAACAATGCAATAGAAAATTATCATTCTTTACCTAGTTAGATGCATCAAAGCTATGCAGAAACAAATTTTACCAGTCACAGAACTAATTTCTGTGTACATAATGAATATTCTCCCCCTTGATTATAAAACATAAAATTCAGTTTAATAGTTCAATGTGTCTGTTCTTGAAAACTAATAACAGTTTTCAATTATTTACCAATCTTTTTGTAGAAAGAAGCCCTCTAAAGGTGACATACTAACAAAATAAATGATGCAACTAAAACTTCATTTCTTTCTCCCTGACGGATTTTATATAATAATCCAAAGCATTTCAACTATTGATGTTCTACACATTTTGCTATATGTTTCCTCACAGTGCAAAGAATATGAAATACTTTTTGGAAAAGTATTGACACAAAAGCCTTCTAGTTTGGGTAGCTGGATTCAGAGTTAACATATATTTTGCTAACCAATAGCAAATATTTCTGTATTTGTTTCCTCACAGTGCAAAGAATATGAAATACTTTTTGGAAAAGTATTGACACAAAAGCCTTCTAGTTTGGGTAGCTGGATTCAGAGTTAACATATATTTTGCTAACCAATAGCAAATATTTCTGTATTTGTTTCCTCACAGTGCAAAGAATATGAAATACTTTTTGGAAAAGTATTGACACAAAAGCCTTCTAGTTTGGGTAGCTGGATTCAGAGTTAACATATATTTTGCTAACCAATAGCAAATATTTCCATGTCTGTTTAGTTTTGACTTAGTACTGAATAGACCATGGCTGTAGGGCTTTTCCTTAATTTAAAACAATTAAATTAAAAATAATAAAATAAAATAATCTAGGTTCAGCAGAAGAAAAACACTTCTTTCAGAAAAAAATAGTTGTTCTGAATTACACAACTTATGATCTTAAAGGTGTATGATTGCCTTCTAAAACTGACAGAATTATTGAAGAAACATTCACAAATGTCTGTATCATCTAATGCATCATTTTTGGGGGGAGGTATTTATTGCCAGTCTGTCAGTCTCTGATGTCTATGTATATGATGGCATCTCTTTTATCAAAGGTCAGACTCTTCCCTTGGAGATAGAGATTTGAAGGACAATGCAGTAATTTTCAGAATGCTTATCAACAATCCTTACTTGATAATTCTGCCACAGACACATAAAAACTCTTACTAAATACAAATATTAAAATAAGAGAAAGTGATTAAATTAAACAAAATTTAATTGTGAACGTTTTAAATTGCAGGCTATGAAATAGCATAAATCCAGTGTTAGTGTTAGGCAATGACAGAAAGATTTTTTAGGTTCTACCATCTTTTTGTCATAACCAGTGTTCAGAGAAAACCAAACTATTAATTCAGTAAAAAAGTCCTGCCACACTCAAAGAAAAAGAAGAATTTTTTCTAATTTTCCCACAGTATTTATTTCACCTTAACACTTTTTTCTTTTGTTTTGTTTCATCTCCTTGTACTTTATATTGCGGAACTGTAAAATTAAATATCTTAAACTGATCTTGCTTTATTTTTCTTTCAGAGATTTTCTTTAAGGATATCAACAGAAATACATGAAGAATCCTGATAGTGAAAGAACAATATTTTATATCTATGAATATTCTAGATTTCTTTTTGCTTATAGAAAAAGTGGCAAAGGGACAAGGATTGAAAAGGTTGTATTAAGAACCCATGCCATTAACTCTGCACCAGCAACCACTAAAAGATTTTAAAAACTCGGAGCAAGGTTCCTCCTACCTGTTTGCAATATTTTGTAATTTTTATATGATTTGGTATATTAAAAATACTGTAATGAAAGCAATATCTAGAAGCCCTGTAAAATCACTCAAGGATTTGATCTCGTCATCTCTTCCATTTTGGACATATCTGTGCTTTTTAATTTGCTGTAGTGTAATTAGTAACATTAGTTTTAAACTGGAGAAAGTACATTTTGTAAAGAGGAAAGTGTAAAGGCAATGGAAATCACTAGGACTGCATTCCTACTCTGTTAAGTTGCAAGGGCTGAAGAAGATGGTGAGAGCAAAAGTTGGCATCTTTGTTTGAAAAAATTTCAACTATGTTACATATTTCTGATACTGGGCACTGTAATGCAAATGCAATCCTAAGAGAAATTTAAACTATATTGCTTGAAAAATGTTTTCTAATTATCACTGCAGTACATGTTGTAAAAATCCACCCCTTTTTCCCTTTTATGCACTGATGGCCACAGGAAACATAAAACGGAAGTGGGAATAGAAAGTAAATTTACACTTAAGCATGATGTAATAAAGAAAAATCTTATTGCAATTTGGTTGATATAAAACAGAATTTTCTAGCGTGTGTTTTAATCTACAATAGAGTGAAGAAGGTCTCAAAAAAAAAGTATTTGGGAATGAATGGAAAATAAGAAGAGGCACCAGTAGTTTTCAGATTTCAGCTTAGAATTGAATATATGAGTATTACATACATAAAACTGAACTAAACAACAAACCTGGAGAGCATCTGTTAATGAAGATATTTGCTGCTATAGAGTTACTTCTGCAATGAAAAATTTGGAAAGCAACTAATTGAGAAGTCAGATGTTACAAGCATCTGCAGGCAAAAGGTTCTTTCATGGACTGATTCACCACCTCCATTCAGTGCATTAACCACTTGGTTCTCAATTTCATTCTCTGAAAATTACATTTTCCACACTCTATCACAGTTTATGCAGAAACATTTACGATTTTCATTTGCTAATATCCACTCATTAATGTGAGTTTGGAGAGCGATGTCTTAAGATTCGTCATCTGTTGATATTTCTTTTAATGCATATTTTAAACTGTATTAAATTCAGCTGTTTCACAACTTAAAGTGTTGATGTTTTCTTTATAAGCTCTTCCAGATAAAAACAGTAAAAGTGTTCTTCACTAGAAAATTTGCTTTCCATAATATTCAGGTTATCTTGTAAAGGTTTATAGCTACAACCAAGTTAAAAATCAAATTTAGTACTGACTAGAGGAAGGACCTTATGTCTTGCTGATTTGGTATCCTGCAAGGGACATACATTCCTTTAAGTGGAGATCATAAAGAAAATGTGTATCAACCACAAAAAGTGACATCATGTTATTTTCAAGGTTCTGTTAAGAAAGGACCATATTTCCTAGTGCATTGTGTGTTATTCTTTCATTTCTTTTTATTCTTAGCTTTCATAAACTAAAGTATAAGAAGCTAGAAGTTGTTATTTCAAATGGTAGCCAACCTTTAGAGTGCTTACAGTATCCTAAGGGGAAGAAAAAAAAATTTCAGAGAAAGTGGCTGAATCAAGATCACCTTGTTCCCTGAAGTCAACAGGTAGATTCAAGTACTGAATGAAATCCTTCCCATTTTTCTGAGCTTTAATAAAAAAGCTCTGAAAAATTAAATTTTTCTGAGTTTTATAATATGAGTTATATTCATGACCAAAAGAATGCACCAATAGTGAACCTTTTATTAAATCTGTTAGGCCTAAGACCTCAACTTGCATTGACATGCAGATAGAGGCAGTGGATTATTACTTTTTTATTTGTTCAGTGAACAACTATTGAAAATACTTAGATTATTCTCTGGCTCCAAGCAGATTTTTGGTCAACATCTTAACTATTTTCTTCAGTTGAAATGTGAGTTGAAAAGTTGCTAGAAATTGCCAAAATAATATTCTAGCAAGGTATAATTTAGCTGAGGCTGACTCTTGTTATGTACTGCACTTTAATTTTTTACAGGCAAGTGATCTCTAGAGGTTAGCACAGATAATGTCACAGCACATTTCTGTTGCTTTGCTACAGGTCCTTTTTTCTATATTTTCATATTTCTTAGCAACAAGAAATAGTTATTTTTCTGTTGGAAGCTATGCTAGAAATATTTTTATCATCTACTCTGCATGATGTTCTCTATTTGTCACCCCATCAGGAGTGATTGAGAAATTCCTTTTGCATAAACTCCATTAAATCACACGATAGTTGCTGTTATTTTTAGTGGCTATGCTAAATGATTCTACTGCTTCCAAAAGTGCAAAAGCCCATTTTTCTAGGTTGTGCAGCTTGATCTGCTGATGAAATACCACTGTTGTGGTCTCTGTCACAGTTCCAGATCATGTAAGGATGAAACTCTATCAGCTCAAAATACCTAAAACCTCCTTTGTCCTAGGACACTGTTACTTGCTCTGCTTTGCCTTCCAATGTGCACTAAGCCAGTGATGACCTTATAATTGGCTTTTCTCATAAGGCACTCTAAACTTAAATTTCTGGTCTGCTCAGTTTGCAGACTGCCTTACCTGTGACAGCAACATATGTTTGACAGTGGTACAATAATCTTGATGGCAAACCATTTATTTCTAGCTCTTAATACTGGTAGCAAAACTTCCAAGCAGATTATGGCAACACATCAGTGAATTTTGGACATTCCAGTGTGAAGTTTGTAAAGAGGTTCAAAAGCTTGCTATTTTAAACTCCTCTGTAAATACAGTCTTAGTCTCAATATTGACCACATTTTCACAAGCCTTCAGGCTTTAGAGCATCTGTTTGAAGACTGCAGAGAGTGTCAGGTTGGTTCCCAGCAGTTAACAAGGTCCACTGGAAACGCTGTCTCTGGAAGAGGCTGGAAGAGCTGCTCTCCTCCAAGAAACAGTGAAAGGCAGCATGGTGCATGTATTTTAAGAAGGGATAATGTTTGTTTCCTTGGAAGATGAGTTAATGTCCATTTATTTGGGAGAAACGTGGGGAAATAGAAATAGGCTTTAATATATAAATTCTCCATAGCTTTGACTAAAAACTGTCAGAGCTGGGTCTGTCTTTCACTGCATTTGTGTGTGTGCCAGTGCCCACATGGTCACATGTGCAGACACAAACAGTACTGGCATGATGAGGCCTGGCAGCGGACAGAGTCCTGCTTCTTGCTGCAATACACAGAAATAAAAATACATGCTGTATTTTATAACCAACCACAATGATTTAATGAGCTTTGGCTATATCTTGGATTGGTAATATAATTCAGAACGAGCATTTCTCCCATATTAAGGAGAAAACAGGCAAGTCCTACATGTGGTATCTGTATTTTTCCCCGTACACAATAGATGGCACTAGCAGCCCACATGATTTGGGTTTATTTTCCACGTTCAGGCAAGCAAGTACAGTAGTTTTGTAGGTAGCTTTAGCTGATTTTAATAATCGTCTGGAGGCCCAGTTAAATGAGTTTTGTATTGTGCCTTTGTGGAAAACCAGTCAGATCTAAGTTTCTTTGCCATCCCTTCCTGCCTTCATCTAAGTAAATATGTTTTGCTACTGCCATGTGTAGTCTCATAGCAACTTCAATTTCAAATTAATTTGTCTAAAGAAGCCACTTGCTGCAATTATCACTGGCACACACTGACATCCAGCTCTCATTACTATGCCACTTCTCCTGGGAAGTTTTTCCTACCCTATCAACAAGAAGGTACATTTCACTCGGTTGCTTCAGTAGAATCTTGTCAGTTTGCAGGGGGCTTTAGAAGATAATACTGACCTTGTTTTCAAAGACAACAATATAGAAAGAACAAGATTTTAAGATCTCAAAATTGCAGCCAGTCTGCACCCAGAAAAAGTGACATGCCTGGTTGTAAAAAAATTCAAAGGTAGCTGCTGGATCTATTTAAAAATGTACTTTGTATGTAGAATGTCTTTTTTCCAGTTATTTCCTTGCCTAACAAAGCAGTTAGCATTGTCTTCTATGAAGTGTAGCAATAATGCAGGCTTTTGAACATTATCTTATCTGGAATGATACAAGTTTAGAATTCACAGTCTTAAGTAAACTATGCTGAGCAGCATGGATGTTTCTCAAGAAATTCCCACCAAAAGTTGTATGGATTTTTAAAAAATAAATAGAGAAAGCACTCTGACAAAGTATGAGTGATTCATTATTCATAGACATCTTTAAAATGGTAGAACTTTCTTACTCCATGAACGCTGTCCCAACACACACTCATAAAATTCATTATAGGTACATTTCAAAAAAGGTTTCTCTGGTGAACACCTAGACTTTCATCATGAGACCTGTAGGAACATTTTCTGTAGCTCTGCTTTTATTAGCGATATTAGCAGCTGATGGATCTGCATGCAAAGAGGTGTCTTTCCCTCCTCTCACACTGTGTCAGGTGGCTGAAACATATTAGATGGTTTGCAAGAAGGTTTTCTTCTGGTTTGATTTATACAAGAGGATTTTTTGATAATAAAATAATTTGTGGGGTTTTATTAATTAAAAAAAATTATAAATAGAATTTCATGCTCATTTGAAATTTCAGTGGGATTACACATAAAATCTTGTCTTCTGCTTAGAAAGGATTTCAACATAGGTCTTGCTCTTCAGGCAAAAATGTAATGTTCAGAAATTCCAGCAGGTTAAATATCCCTCTTTTCTTATAGCAATCTATTTAGCCTTTGAGGATACAAATTCATTAGGAAATAAGAACCTTCACTTGAAGGAAAAGTGATCTTCTTGACTTTAAACAACTAAAATCAAATTACAAGACTTCTACTGACTTAAAATGTTAGTATTTCTTCCTCTGCTGAGCAAGTGCATATGTTGTTCACAGAGCCTGGGAATGTTTCCTGGATAGATTATGCTGTCAGCAGAATGATCTCAGGGATGAATCTGGAAAACAAGTTATCTCCCTGTAAGCAGTTTGAAGGAGGCATCAAGCTCTAAGACTCTGCTTGTTCTTCCTCTGCTCCTTAAACTGAGCTTGATTTCTTACTGAAGAAACACAAATTGAGACTTCAAAGTGAAGTATTTAGACCTGACTTCTCAGAACCAATATCACAAGTACAACAGGATGTAGTTCTGATTAAGCCTCTAATGACATTTAATTTGAAATTCAGTGCAACTGTGTGAAGATGGCACTGTGACAAGATCTGAGACATCCCCAAGTAGATGTAACAGTCTTAGAAGTAACTGAGGAAGAGGGAGCCAAGCTTCAGCAAGCAGTTGTTTTCTTAGGATTGTGGAAGCTTTCCATTGGCTTGGCTTCCTCTGGGTTTTGGGGGCACGGATATGGCGCCATCCCTTTGTCCTCTGTCCTTCTGTGTTACCTAATACTCAATTCACACAAATTGTGTTGGCAAACAGCTCTCCCAGTATGTTAGTATTAGGATGTGGTTTCTGTGATTCTGTTCCAGAAATCATCTTTCTTCATGACAGTCAACAAATTAGCCTTACTTTCCTCCATTTTGTGGTCTCAGTATGATGTCTGGGGAATTTGAACGTATGCAGGTAGTAAGTCATGAGTGCTCTCTGACCTGAATGCAGATGAAAATCAACTCTCAACTTATATCCTGCCTACACCTGGCATGGCTGGTTAGCTTAAAAGTGTTTAAACAAATATTTGGGGCAATTATAGTATTATAGCAGATTTCAAAGGATGATTGCCAGTGCTGTCAAAGGGTGAAGCTGACATTTTTTCAGTAGCCCTCCTTGCCAAACAGCTTTAAAATTTGAACACTATTATTGTATTAGCATAGTTCTTTAGTCTTTAACTGAATTTAAAACATGCTTACTGTTTAGGGTAGACAATACAAAATCCTGACCACTACTTTCCTGGAATTTCAACCAAAAGGAATGATACAACATTATATAATCAAGTTTTTTAAAAATCAACTTGCAGTTTTACATGGCATCTTGTGTCTGCTCATGGCAGCCAGAACTGAGCGCTGCCATTGAAAACAGAGAGTCATGGCAGTATATTCACTCCAAAAATACCTTCTGGTTGCAAAAATATTTAACAATGTTACGACTAAAGAGGAGTGAGAGGAAACTAAAGAAAGACGGGATTGGAAACTGTTCATTGCACTGTCAGATAAAAATTCACCATGGAAAAATGCACAAACAGACAAATAAAAAACAATTTCTGGAGTCAAAATGCAATCCAGCAGACCACTGAGTCTTCTTGAGTAGGGTTGAAGGATGAAAGGGGGTTGGCCCTCAAACCACCCAGTGAAATTCAGTGAGCAGAAAGCTCTGGGCATCAGGCGTTCAGCTCGGGACTGGGGACAGATAAGTCTCTCATGGATTTCTAGGAAGAGCAGAAACTCTGCCTTTGTGCGTAACTCTTTTGGAAATGAGGTTTAGGAAAAGACAGAAGTCTTGGAAACCAAAATCCTAGCAATACCGTGGATGGATTATTGAAACCATCCCATAAATCACAGTAGCAGTTAGACAGCAAGGCAAAATGGGAATTAGTGATGTCTTTTCTTTCAAGGGCAACTGGAGATGGGTCTTCATCTGGATCGTGTAACCGTGTTGCAGAGGCAGAAGTTCCCATGTGTTTGGGGCAGTTTTGTCAGTTACTCTCAAGGCACAGACTCAGAAACAGGGCAAAAGACTGGAAGCTGAGGGAATGGGTAAGAAAGAGAGGAGTCCCTGTATAAGAAAAGAGGGGAAGGAAAAGGTAGGATTTTGCCTCAAAGTCTGTGGAAATGAACATGATACTTATCTCTGGCCACAGTGGAAATAAAGAAACACAGAGAGATCCCTTTATTACTCCATGAAGAATTACATTAAATTACATCAAATTACACAGAGGAATCAGGAAGCACTTTTCCACCTTTTTCTGGATTCTGGATATCAAAGTATTAAGGATCAATACTTTGATAGGTTTCTTGGAAGTCAAGTTATATTGAAATCGCAGTCCCAGGACCTGGAGAAGAGGTTCCTGCTCACAGATTGCAGCAGGAAGAGTTCCCCTTTCTGTGGATTTTCAGTCTAGAACTTGGAATAACAGGAGGTTGTTCTTGCTTGTAAAGGTCCCCACGTAGCTTCTGGTGGGAAGACACCAGATTGTTTGGCAGTCCCACAGGGAACACAGGGAAGATTTTTTTGCCAGCTAAATCACAGACTAGAAGAAGAACAGAGCCTCTGTAATGAAATACTGAAGAGTGAGCTACACAAGATGGTTGTGGTTATCTGCTTTTGTCCCCAGTGTCATGTAGAAGACTCTGAATAGGGTGTCACTGTGGGTACAAGGAGGATTTGCTTGAATGAGATGGGTTCTTCATTCCCAGCAGCTAAGTGATGGCTGAAATACATCTCAAAGAAGCATGGGAAGACTGAAACCTAAGTGAGGACCCCTGTGCTCATCACTGAAATTGAAAAAAAAAGAAAAAAAAACCTGGTGAAATTGGAAATACAACAGATGCAGATCTATAAACCTCTGGTCAGTCTAATGGACCAGTACCAGTCCAGGGAGACATACAGGGAAGAGGATTATGCTGATGCAACTGGAAGAGCCTCAAGCTAAATGATCACCCACCAAACAATACGTAATGAAGTCTTAAAACATCTGATGATGATCAGGAGGACAGAGATTCCATCATAAAAGGGTGAAGACAGCTCTTCTGGCCTGCATTAGGGTCAATCAAATGTGCAGCAATATTTCACCCAACCAAACCTGTATTTAATGTTCATCTGTGAAATACTCCATGCAGGAGACAGTTCTGTTGGTCTGCTGCTAAACCACTGTTTAACAGAAAATATTGCTAATCTGAACCCATTCCTTAGCATAGGTTTGTTGCTGCCCTTTCTTTTGGGTTGTTGCAAATTTTCAGTAACATTTTCTTTAAACAAAAGAACTTATTATTCAGAAAGTGCCAAACAACATCTTTATAATGATTATGAAATCTCCTATAGAGCATTTCCTGTTAATTTTCATAGTGTTTTGAAGAAAATTCTTTTGAAAGCTTTTATAGGCTCTTGTCCAACATATCTGGGGAGTCTGTTTTTCAACATCTAGTTTTACTCTTTAATGTTTATTTATGGCCACTTCAGTGCCTTTAACTTCCTAGGATTGTAAAATATTTTTTAACCACCTTACTGATCTTAAATTTGTACAAATTTGGACAAAGGCCAGCTGATTCACTCGTAATTAAGGTATAATTACAAAACTGATCCTAAAACAATTTCATTTACTGCTGGTGCTCTGCTTTGCAATGCTGTGTGTGAAGAGGCACATAGAGCTGGCTTTGTTTGGGCTGCCTACAGCTGCACCAGATACTATTTGTGCAGGGTACAGGCAGGAAACTATAGAGGCTGAAGTTCACAGCATATGTTCCAAACAGGACATGAATTTCAGTGCAAGTTCCTTTCAGAAACCTAGTCATTTTTGTCACCTTTTTCCTCACTATTTTATTTTGTTTTTAAACCTGCTTATTTTTAAAGAATTCCAGTTGGTGTTATCCTTTTTCCCACCCCCTTAGCTGTGAGAGCTTATCAGGGCTGCAATCTATCTAGATCAGATCTAGGTCTAAAATCTAGAACAAACTGGAACAATTTAGGCTTCTGGTACTTCCTGGATGCTTATAAAAGTCAAAGTTGCTGGGAATTTTTTCTATCTATATTTACAGTGATGGGAGCAACTGTTTTTATAATGGATCCTCCTTAACTTGAAATATAAATGGAAGTGTCCATTCCCTTGAGATCATGTCCTGTTTGCTTCTGCTTTTGATTCTACATATTGTTAATGGTAATTCTTCTGCTGGTGCAGTAAAAACTGGTTCTCCTTTGCCTTTCAACTCTGCCCATAACACATTGCTTTGTACACAGTTCATTATTTCTTTACATCTACTTCTACACAGGGACAGTACTCTTTCAAATAGGGCATCATCCTGCTGCCCAGGTGCCCTCAAGACAGTGAGTCTTTCTGCAGGTCATAGTGCAGCTGACATCTGGCATCCCACATAGAAAGAGAGGATTCTTCGGGTGAAGTGTTCTCAACCAGTAAATACTTAAAGGTAGCTGGAAATTGGAAGAATATGAGGGGTCTCCTACTAAGTAGGACATCCGTCTGTAGGATATTCCAAAAGAAGACCCTAGGAAAGAAAATTATGATGTGAGAAATCGTTTGTATAAAGGATAAATTGTTCAAAAATTAGGTATTGTTATTAGTTCTGAATTAGCTCCTCTGATGTTATATCAAGCTTTATTAGCCTTTTTTTAGCAAAAACCAGAGGTTGTTGCTTAACTTTCTGGAACTAGACATGAATTCCTGAATTCCATTGTTTTTCAGAGGCTATGGTTTGATTCCCAGAACCAAAATTAATCTGATTCTTGAGCTGGCATATACCCTTAAAGCATTCCTAGATCAGGGTTCTGAAAAGAGAGGCTTTGGTTTTAAAACCTCTTCCACATTAATGGGCTCCTTATGAGTGATAATGGTGCAATTATAAGAGATGGAGAACCAAACTGAGCAGTTGCCCTTTTCATGTTCATTGGAGGGGAAGGAGTAGACATTGGGGGTCATGGGGTGGGGGGGGGAAATTTGGCCTAAGGAGGAAAAAAAATCTTCTAACCATGTTACATGCCATCTACTGTGTTAAGAAGGCTGTTTACAAGAGGTCTCATTCAGCAACATCAAAAACTTGCGGAATCTTTCCATGCTGCTTGAATTTAAATCACATTCTGTTCCTGTCATGCTCATCTGCTCAACGCCTTCAAGGGACATTTGCAGAAAAAACCCTACTGCTTACTATTTTTGGTTGACAGCAACTTGTGAGGCAGGTAATCAGTGGTTACCAACACTATTTTATCTACTGAGTACTGGAGTACTCAGTGCACAGTTGTTACTGGTGAGGCTGGGCTGTGTAATTTCTGTTTTCTGTTCATCATCACCTGTCAAGCAGTTGAATGTATTAATGAAAATTTGGCTCCAGTTGTACAAATTTACATGGGCTTATCATTGCCCCTACATGTGTTTGAACGACTGGCCATGAGTTCTGTACACGGCTGTGAAACCCAAATAAACATGAGCTTCTCCTGGAAAGAATAAACTACCTGTACTATACAATGACATAACAGTAAAGGTATCACAGAGATCAGCTGGGTTGGCACCATGTCCCTGGGCTATTCACTCTGACACACTGGGTTAATTAGCAAATTACAACTGGCACTTCATTTATCATTGTGTCCAACCTCTTATCCAGAAATGATGCTCCATGTACAGCAAGACAAATGACAAGTACTCATGTGCAAGAAGACCCAGAGCCAATGTCAAAAAAAGTTTTGTGCTCATTTACACTCTGCCAAAAACTACAGGCTTCCCTAAAGAGCTTGTTGATACCTTCATGGTAACAGTGTGGAAATGCTCAGCAGAGCTGGCAGGCTTTAGCATTTGTAAGGCTGCAGATGTATAAGTCTGGGACAGCTCTTTTTGTCAGTCCAGTCTGCACATGTGACTCTTATTTGACTTGGCTGTTGGAGCAGTGTCAAAAAACATATATTACCTCATAGGTACCTGTCAGAACTATCTAAATAGGTGCTGGACCATGTATCCAGATTCAACAGTAAGGACTCCTGGATGGACAATTTCAAAGCTATCCTTTTTAGTGACTGACACTGCTCCATCAGACATTATCTAATTAATATAAGCTTGTCTTTGTTTCATGAAATGAAATCTCCAAACAGTTGTTTTCTCCCTTTTTTTCAATTTTTTTCCCTTTTAATTTTTTTTTATCAGTCCTGTGTTTAAAATTATCCTGGATGGAGGCAGAAAACTAGAGAACAGATAGCTAAAATCCAGTGTATATCAGCTTTGATGGCATACCCAAACTCCACAGACTTACACTGTCATTATATTAGACTGGGAAAATTCTTTTATGTGCTGAGAGGAAAACTGCTAAGTTCCTGTTTTCTGAAGCTATTTGGGGCAATGTGTCTTCAATATTCTTGTGGAAGAAGCCCTGGAAGGCTGCTAAGCAGGTGGGCTTCAAATATTTTGCCTTTTATTAGGGCGAGTCCTGAAAAGTAGAGCTGCCTTTCTCCTTTACCCAGCACTTAAGCTCTCTTGCAGTCTCAGAGTCATGAGGCACGGGTATCCCTGTGAACAGAGTAACTAATGCCCAAATTCAGAAAACAGATCTTGCAGTCTTATTGCACAAGGGTGGAAGTAGCAGTGAAAAAATTCTCTCTGGTTGTTATTTTGCATGTAATCCAATGCCATTCAGTGTCAAATCTTCTGTTCTTGTCACAAAGAAGCAAAATAATGTAGGTGGCAAACTTTTCTTATGAAAATCTGAACTGTCAGACACAAGCATTTAATTACCCTAGAATAGAAAAGTACCGCATAAGACTTATTCATAAAGCCAAGAAAAGTCTCCCCTGGGAACGAGGATTTTTTTTTTGGGGTGATAACACAAGGCTACATCTCATCTCATGAGATGAAAGAGGAAAGATATCCTTACAGGAATCACTTTGGGCTTTTTGAGGAATAAGTGACATCAATCTGGGCAGAAAAGTCCATTAATTCTGAATGAATACACCTAAACACAAGAATTTTTCTGGAGACAGGCCAACCAAATGAAGAAAATTCAACTATAAACTCTGTGAACTTTGTATGATGCTGGGATTTGCTTATTTATAACAAAATGGAGAAAAGAAGAGGCAGGAGCACCTATATTGTAACATGAACTTCAAACTGCAAAATAAATATAAAGCTAAGAATCAGTCAAGCCCAGGAATACAAAACAAAGTTTGTTCAAAACGTGAGCAGAGGCACAGCTGTCACAATGCTGACTTAGCATTCTTCAGGTTTCAAAGGAAAGTCAAGCCCATCAATATTTCCATATCCAAGTAAATTCATACCTAGTCTTAGCTGCAGACACTGCTCTCATTCACCAGAGAAAAACACAGAATGTCAGTTGTCCTTAGAGATAAAAAACCCCAATAAAACCAAATCAACCAAGCAACATGTGAATATTTGCAAAGTGATATTATATTTTTGCCTGCTACATAGAAACCAAATTTGACCTAAAAGTTGTCATAATTTCAGTTATGATTTGGAAAAGTGATTCCCAAGAAGAGTTTGTGAACAACTAGTCATCACAGCAATCCTCAGAACCACTGATAGTCCAGGCTTCTGACAAAATCTGCAGTTTGGCAATAATTCATTGCTTTAATTTTTTACATTATTACCTATTTGGAATATTTTTTCTCTCAATTATTTTTCATAAGAGCAAATTTTTTTCTGCAGTCAGTTAAGTATTTCACTGAGTTTGATCCACAGCATGCAGTTTAGAGAGCACATTCTTTTGTCCTTACTGCCTAATTGACTACTGCAAATTGCCTGCAGGAAACTTATAGAATAAGACAGGTTTTTCATAGGTGAGTAATGCTTTTCCTGGAGAAAACAGGCTGTATTTTGCACTGTGTATGTAATTTCTTTTAAAAAATGGGTGAAAGTCTACAGAGTGTATTTTCGAAAGGTTAACATGCTGACAGATCAGTAAATACAAGAATTGAGACATGAGAATTTGAGTGATTCACTCCATTTAACAGGAAAGAGAATTTGCTCCCTGCGTCTCTTTGAAGTTAGAGGTCAGTGGGGTTATTTTCCACAGGCTTGCTGACACATGAAGGAGGACAGGTGTTTCCATGGCTGGCCAGACTAACAGTGGCAGGAAGGATGGAACCACGCTACATTGACTTTATCTTAGCTCACCAAAACAAGGTTTAGCTGCGGTTTTGAAGAAGCAGAAAACTTGAATGGCCAGTGGCAGCAACAGCTAATGAGAAGCAGAGCAGAGAGCAGCAGAGAGATGGATGGATGGATGGATGGATGGATGGATGGATGGATGGATGGATGGATGGATGGATACATGGATGGATACATGGATACATGGATACATGGGTACGTGGGGCTGTCTCCAGTGGGCTCTCATAGAACTGTAGCTGAGACAGACACCTGTGAAAGCTGAACACAGGACAGACAAAACCCCAAAGAGGAGCCACTCTTGGGCACCATGAAAAAAAGCCAGTCTTCCTCACAGCTGCTTTTATCCTCACTTCAGTTCATCGCTATGGCAGTCTTGGCATGGGAGGCTGTTATAGTGCAATACTTGGCAATAATTCTCCTGTCAGCTCCCATTCCTGTTTCTTGTTGCTGTTTCCAGTGTCTTCCTGACAACACTTAGCTTGGTAAAGTAGCATAACTGCTCCATAAATCTCAGGTATAGCACTGTTGTCTGCAAATTAGACCAAATGGCAGCTCAAAATCTGGCAATTCCCTGCAGCCTGCCTGCAGGAGGACTCCCAACTTCTCCTGACTTTGGTGGATTAATATCAGTGGGAGGTAATTATTGTTATTTTTAGCAGAAGGCTAAAGTACAGGAAACATAAACTGGCTGGAAAAGTCTGAAATGTGGAAAATCTGAAATTATTCAAAGGCTTGTTTCCAGTCTCCAGTTATTATCATAAAGCAGCAGAATCTGATTATCAGTAAAGTTTTCTTACTGACTTGTCTGCCACATTTCTGCTGGCACCTCTCACCACACGTGTCCTTGATCCAGCATTTGTATCTCTGATTCAAACAGTAACAAAGGAATGCAAGTATTTCAAATTTGAATTTGTTTGGATTGAATGTGAATTTTTGAATACTTTTGGACAGATTGCCCTCTAAAAGAAGCAAGATAGAAACAAAGGGAAAAAACCAAACAACTCCTCCCCACCTTTTAAATTCAGTTTTCTGTGCTGAGGTCACTGTCTGTCTTCCATCCCACTCCCCTAGTCACCCTGTGTGTTTACTCCAGTATTTGTAGCACCACTTTGAGAGTAAGTTTCTTATGATTCTGCTTTGTGGAAAACTACGTGCCAGCTTTAAAGCTTCTACAGTATGTTTTTATTTATGAGTCATTTATACCAAAACCAGACACTTTTGGAACTGAATGCTGCCCAGTTAGGACATCTAAGGAAAACAAAAAAGAAAATTTAATATTCAATCTTTTTAAACTTCCTTATAATGATCTGATGGCAGGAAACCCCCTGCCTCACATGACATCTAGAATTTAATATTTTGTCATATACTCACCTAACTATATTGGAACAGCCAGACATGACAATTTCTATTTAGGCAGCATGTCTGCACTTCTGCAACAGCTTAGGCATTACAATACTTGCAATTTTAAAAGAGGTGATACCAAGAACAATTTTGGAGCAGTCACCCTTTGACCACACGTCCACAAGTGCTGGTGTAGGATAAAGGTTTGGTCAGCTGTAGGTCACACCTTCTGCTCTACCCTTACTTACTGGGGACCTCAAAGAACTTTTATCCTGCCGGTCTGGGTTGCTCTCTCTCCTTCTGTCTTGCCATGATGGGTGTATGACCAGAGCAAGTGAAGGAAAGGATGAAAAAGTTCATACCTGCAACACACACGGTTCCACTTTTCCCTTGAAAAATGTGGCAAACCATCTTCTACATAGATGGGAAAAGGAATGAACACAACAATCAGCAGAACTTTGTCAATCAGAAATGCCTTCTGGTGCGCAGTCCAAGACATCCTTTTGCAAGTATAAGCCTTTTTTTTTTTTTACTGCAAGGGTGGCGGGGAAGTTAATAAGCAGATGTTGTGGATCTTAGACTGATGGTGTTAATAAAGACTGGAAAGACTCCCAGCTTTTAAAATAGGGAAAATCATGTGGCATGAATCGTGCAACACTTCCATCTCTGGCAGTTTTCAAGGCCAGGGTGGATGGGGCTTGCAGCAACCTGGTCTGGTGAAAGGTATCCCTGCCCATGGCAGGGGCAGTGGAACTGGGTGATCTTAAAGTTCCTTGCAACACAAACCATTCTGTGATTCTACAACTCGATGATATTTCCTAACTGCATGTTTAAATATGAGACAAACTATGGGCTCTCTTGATCATTCAGTTCCTCTTTGGTAATAAAATTTTGTGGATTAAAAATAATAAATAATTGTGGATTAAGTATGAATTATTCTAAAAAGCTACATATGTAGAACAAATATGAGTCTCTCTACTCCCATTTTTGAATTTAAGACAGAATTGGGATGAAAAAGAAAGCCAAACCAACTCACAGTATAGCATAAAGATAATAAAATACATTATATTTTCATTACAGTGATATTAACAGCTTTACACAAATATTTCTGACTGACCATAAAGATTTTCTAAAGGGAATGTGACAAAAATAATTGGTTTAAAGTTTCGTTCATATCAATTACACCTCCTTGCAAGTAGCTTTAAGTCTTTCAAACCCAGAAAACTGGTTAAAAAGTGGTTTTTTTTCCAGAGCTTTCCATTAAATGTTCCCATCAAATCTTTGAAACTCACTGAACACAAAATAGCTGCACAAACATAGATGAACATCTTTACAGTTGTGGAATTCAAGCTACTGCCCCCGTAGTGCTCAGACAAATGATGCAGAGTCATGCTGACAGTTGTTTTGGTAGACCTCTTGTTTGTTTGTGTGTTTTGTTATAAGGGAAACACTAACTTCTCATATCTCCATGGTTCCACCAAACCAATTAGAGAAAACTTCCTACCATATGGGGCATATGTCACCACTTCTGTGTTTAATTATTTCCTGATATCTTTTTTCCTCATCAGGAATCCAAGTTGCTAACCATGTCAGATGGAAAAATACAAGTTTACTGACGGCTGCAACTGAGTTTTTGCCTCTGAGGAAATGCAGTTATAACACGTTGCCTCAAGTGCCTGCCTATATATTTGGAGATGGCCAAGATACACAATTTATACTGTTCAGCCACTCTACAGACATTCAAAGTGGAATAGAATTTTCTTTAATCCTAAATTTGCCCATTTTTCCACTTCACCAGCCAAAAAAATATGTTTAGAGGATGTGTTGTAGGTGCCTGTGGTAACTGGGTATATTTATCAGAGCATCAGATGTTGCACCTTTTTACTGCTCTGTCAGAAAAATATTTCCTTTTATTACAATTGGAGTTTCAGTTTTCTGTCAAAAAACTCCTCCAATATTCAGACAGCCTTTCGGGTTGTCTGAATTGTGCCAGAAAATAAAGTTTTACCAGACCTCCTCCCAACATCTAGTTTATATGCATCACTGCCTATTTTTTATTAGGTGCTATTTGGTATCTTTTCCACACTATCCCTCCTCACACAAGAAGAGTGACTCAACCCTTTTCTCTCAGTCTCTGCTGTATAGACGTATTACAGCTTCAAGCCAAAACCAGGCTTTGAGACCATTATGCATTTTTTCCCCTAAAAATGCAAGCTGTAAATTGTCAGTTTTAAAGCTACCTGTGCACCAGTATAATCTGAGATTTCTCTGCAAGTGCAGTGCCATTTGTGTTTTGATTTTGCTTTGTATTCCCATAGGGAACCTCCAATTTTGTTATCTTTCCTGGGTGGTGGTGCAGGGCAGCCATTATTTCCACAATTCTTGTACATGGTATTTCGATGCTTTTAAGCTGAGGGGAGCTCAGCAGAAAATGTTGCATCAGAACTGAACAGGGAAATCTCTGCTGTGGGCTGCTGCGCAGGTCCCGTCCCTCTCTCATTCTTGCTGCTGTGATACCAGGCTGGGGGCTACCAGGGGCACCATCCTCACTGCACATAAGTGGAGCTTAAAAAGATTTTACTGAAGGCTGTAAAGTTCTAGTGGGTCTGGACCTCTTTGGGAGGAGACAGACAACTGAGGAGGCCAATCACCAGTCCTGAAATTCTTTAAGAAAACCCTCTGGTCTGATTTTTTAGCTCAGCTCCCTCCACAGGACAAGCATGCTTGGTGATCACTGCAATGTGCAATGACTTGCTGTTCTCTGGACTGGAATGTGAATTACAAAGTCAACTTCACTTCATACCTGCCTCCCACTATGGATTTGCCTGTGACCTGGACTTTTGGCTCAGCTTGGGCTCAGTGTCTGTGCCCTGCCTGCTCTCTTCCTGCATGGTCTGTGGGACTGTGATGGTGCTGACCAGCTCTGCTGCTGCCTTGCCACCAGCCTCAGCTCCTGTCTTGCCCTCCCTCAGGGGACGAGAACCTGCCCTTGATGCTGCCTGGCAAAGGCCTTTCCTCTGATCTAAATGTGAGAACACTGAAACTTTAAAAAACTGATATTCTTTAAAAAATACAGGAAAAAAATTGATTTTTTTTTTCCCCCCAGCTTCCTCAAGTAAGAATTTTGAATCAGAAGTTTCAGAAACAAATCATCCCAAGCAGGGCACCTGGTCTAGAATATTTCATCCCAATGGTTGGAACATGGCAGGTCTAAAAATCTGCTTTAAGTGGGTCTGAAAATTTTATAAATACTTCTGTGACCTTCTGCAGGAAATGGATGCAGGGGATGAGGAGAAGCATAGAAAGAGGGAACTGGGGAAGTCAGTGAGGCATCAAGAAGGAACTGGAGGAAGCAAAAGCAGCAGGTCAGTCTTTCCTATCCAGGGTCTCCAGTCATTTCTTGTGAAAGAAAAATGAATTGAAAATTGACTCAAGCTACTGCAACCAGCTCAGATTCATCACCACAGTGTAAGAGCTGTCAGGAATTTCAAGTGGCATCTTGACCAGCTGTGCTCAGAGCTGACATACTTTTGGGAAGTATGGATAAACACTCTGGGTCAGAGAGCTAAATATTATTACTGCTATTGCCATGGGACTGTTTATGCAAATTAATGTCATGCTGAAAGGGTTTAGAAGGAATGAAAAACGTGACAGCCTGCAAGACAAAACACTAGGGGTAGTGGAAATGAAAGAGACTCTTAAGTCGGACCCATGAACTTTAGCCTTTGTTTAATCTCAGTGACTCATTTAACTATGGGGAAAAGAAAGCATTTGCTCATGATGTATTCTTTATCTTTTACTGAAAAACTTCTACATATAAGACACGAAAACCATAGAGAAACACTGAGCAATAGCAGCACTGGTGTTTCTCCTATCTGCAGTCAACTATAAATTCTGTTTGTAAGTATGTTATCTTGGGAGTAAAATGGAGCTGAGAGTGGCTAAAGCAGCTGTAATGTTCCCCTCTTCATACACTAGAGAACCAGGAACTGGAGATGTCCCTCCTTGAAAATCAAACATTTTCAAGAAGACTTAGTGTGTCTTCAACAAATTTTTTGTTGTTGATTTTTGTTGTTTTGATTTTTTTTCCCGTTTCTTCCTTTCTTATTTCACATGCAGCACAGACCATTTACAAAGAGAATTACAGGTGGCTTCTTGAGAATAATGATCCAGGAGAGGAGGAAAGGGACAGCAGCCCTAGGATGTTTTGTATTTACAAATCCTAACGGAGAGGCTTCTGTTTCCTCTCATGCAACTTTACAAAGCTGTCTTGTCTTGAAAACAACAACCAAACCACAAAATTATTGTGCTACTGCTTTCCCAACATTACCATGAAATAATTCAGATATTGAACACCCTAATGCTTTGGGACTTGTTTTTTTTCTTTTTACTTGTGTTTTGTTAAAGAACAATTTTTGTAAGACTGACCTAACATATCTGTGATTTCTTCTGGGACTCTTGAATGGAGGAGAGAAGCTTTTATGTGGTTTTGCCTTCCCCATTTCTTCTTTCCTGATCTAGAACCATCTAATCTTGGCTTGTGCCTTAAGGCAAATAGACCAAAGCTGTAACTGCAGTGTGATGGTGTCAGTGATTTTACAGAAGGTTTCATCACAACATACCTCCTTCTTCCCAAATATTGAGTAAAAAACCCACTATAAACCAAAGGAAAAACCACTTCAGAGCAAGGTGAGGAGAAGCCAGAAAATGGTTTGTGAGGGCAGGAATTATGGAGAATAGTAATGTGTATTGCCATCACTCCCTGACTTAATGAACTTCAACTGAGTATTGTTAAAGGCCCTTGGGAGAGCAGCAAGAGATTTTCTGATCTCTGAAAACCCCAAAGAAGTTTACTGGGGGTAGTTTCCATTAAATTACCAGCTGCTATAGTTAAAAAACAAACCTGCCATAATCTATTTTGTTAATTCTTTGTTTTTAAAGAAAAATAGTAGTCCTTGTAGACAAAAACCTCATGTAGGTCACTAAGGTTGCAAAAAAATACTGTGTAAATGCTGTCATAAAACCAAACAAAGCAAAAAAAACCAAAATTACTCTGCTGTGAATAACATGTCGTTACCATTTGTTTACAATTTAGTCCAGCTATCAAAACAAGCTAAACGTTTTGCTAAACAGCTCACAGTCATTTTACAAAGAACACAGATTAGGGGAGGTAAATGCAGGGTTTGCTCTTCTGGTGTCAGCAGTGCGGCTGAAGCTCTGACCCTGAGCCTGGGCATCAGGCAAGGTACACAGGCTGACTGTATTTGCTGCTCACTGCGCTGTCCACCGAGCAGCTGATCCCACTGCAGCCTCCCTAACATCTTAAAAGAAAAGAAAGAAGTGCAATGAATTAATTCCCTCTTCTTTTCATTTCCTTCTTTACGAAAGAAAGGATTTAGAAAGATGAGTGGGGTCCGGGATTGACAACACATCATTTTTCTCAGTACACAAATGACTTAAGACCAGCAATTGTAATTTGTCTGGAGGATAAACAGGGAAATGTTTTGCACAAAAGAGCTGTTGGAAGTGATGTGCAGAAGGGGAATGTCTGGTTGCCTGTGGAGGCTGAAGGGAGGCCTGCTTCAAAGCCAAGTTTCAAATATCATCTGTTTTCACTATAACACTACAAACCTCAGTAAAACTTTCATATAAATGGGGGAGAATTTGATGGTTTTGCTTTTTTTCACTGTCATTTCTTCTCTGATTCAGAAAGATGTTTGAAGGAATTTTTGTTTGCTTGGATCTTGAACACAAATAAAGAATATGCACTGCTCAGGAACAGATGAAGTGTTACAAATTGGAACTGAAAATATAAACACGTTTGGGAAGTTAGGAGAGTGCATATGAGAATGCGTATGTGCGGGTGCATTTTCTTTGTGACGTGAAAGAGCTCATGTAATAAAAACTTTCAAAATCTGAGGATAGATATTCTGTCCATAATGAAGTTAACCATCAATGAATGGTTATTTTCTCCCCAGTTCACTCGTTTGCATATGTAAGCTAGAGAGAAAAAGATCAAGCAAAACTATTAAGTGAAGACTGGCACTAACATGAATTTGCTATGCAAACTTAAAATCAGAAATGTTGTCTATCCTTTAGCTAAGCTGAGGTGCATTGAAGAAAGGACATGAAATGCACTGGTGATGACTGTTTGCAACTGACAGATACAAAACCTGGAACAGATAAGCAAATGACTGCAGATCCTAAATTTCTCTTGTATGACAGGGCATTCCTCTTGGCAGGTGAGTCCTGTGTGATAAGAAGCCTCCCACAGCAAAGATACATTCTTGAAAATGGTCAAAGTATGGCATCCAAAATGGCATGGCTGCTACCTCAGTTGATTGTGTGACATTAACTGTGGCTCTAGCTGGACTGTGTGCTGTGTGTGAATGAAATGGTAGGTGAGCTGCCCAACAGAGATGTACTAAAAGGTAACACAGACACACACGCAGACACACAGACACCCCCCCCCATAACCTCTTTTCAAAAAGGAAGCCCTTTCAGGCTTCCTTTTTGAAAAGGAAAGGAAGGTGGGGCTCACGGTTCCTGAAGTCAAGTTTTTGGGTTAGCAGAGCCCCATTGTGTGTCATCTGGCAAAGCCTGCTCCTGACAGCCTGTCCATTACTTATCACACCATCCCAGCAAAGGCATCTGACAAAAGAATCCAGTGTCAAATACTTGGGCAAGATTGAGCAATTCAGCCCCCAGGAGAGGTGAGATTAGCAACACAGGGAGCAGCAGCCAGCTGGGGCCTGACACGGGTAGCTGTGTTTGGTGCTGCTGGTGGCTGAGGCTCTTTGCAATGCCGGGACACCCTGTGGAGAGTAACAGCATGTGATGGAGTGAAGGGATGGATGCCCAGGAGGGACAGGTCCTGGAAAAAACAGCTAGTGCAGGGTGGGCTGCTTTGTGTGACGATATAGACACAATAACTGAAATGGAAAACAACGTCCCTAACAGCAGAAAGGCAAGTTCAGTTATGCAACACACTCTGTTTATATGGCAAAAGGAAGTTTGTACTCCCACCTGATTTCCTCAGGATTGCCTTGCACAACACCAGCACAGCATGGTCCACTTGTGAGCACAATATAAATAATTCCCAAAGTGAACTGTCCTGTCCTCTCAGCCAAGGATTCAGTCACCACAAAAGCATGGCATCTCTCCTGATTCAAGCTGGTCATATTTTGAAATGTTTTCTGGTAACTGTATACTTAGAGCAAGAAGTTCAGGGAAATGAACAGAATTTGACTTCCTAGGAAGCTTGAGCACGTGCCTGACTGACTTTGGTTTCTAAGATGCAAGTTCACGTGTGCATTTCCTACAGCAGGGCTACAGTCCACACAGCCTTAAGCTCATAAAACATTACAGGAGACCCTGGAAAAAGGAAGCTCTGTTTACTGCACCTCGGGTTCTATCTGCTGGTCAGGCCAGGGGCCACTGGTTATATAACCTCACTGACAATGAATCAGTGTAGTGGTGTTCTGCTGATTGACACCTGGCTTGAATAAAGAAAATCCAGGTGACCATCCTATAGTTGAGTTAGGGCTGTAACCAGAGGGGGTTAAAGGCTTCTGTTGAGAGGGCCCAACGCAGGGAAAAAGCATGAATGGGTTGCTGAGTAACACCTCTTTGTGGCATGGACCTCTCGGGGTATAAGAAGGCTTCAGCTAGGGATGCTTCAGCTCAAATGCTGTTACATTATCTCTCCGTTTTACTTGGTTATTTATTTTTTATCAAATCTGTAAGAATCTCACTCTTTGGGATACCTTCCTCTAGTGAAGGTACCCAAATGTGACTGAAACTAGCCAACAGGTTCTGAAAGTTGAGGGTAACTAAGGACAGACGTGTATAAAGTGATGGTTTTTCCACAGTAAACCAATCTAAACACTTTTCACAATTAAAATATGCAGAAAGCATCACAGAGTTAACATGTAAAATGGAAGAGCTCAAAAGACAGATTGGTTACAAATATGGTAATAGGCCAGCTCAACAATGATTGAAGAGCAAGGATGCCAGGAGGCTGAAAGGACAGCAGCAAAGCCTCACATTTACAACAGAAGAGGAAGCAAATACAGAAGCCACGTAAGAGGCAGGGAGAAGCTACAGTAACAAAAATACTACTAATAAACTCCCACTCATGATATTTTAACTGAATTCAGCTGTTTTGAAATTATCTTTTTGACATATGCTTTTGTGCAGGCAGGCAAGCTTTTAACATCAGTTTCCTAAATCACAAGAAACACATGATAAAGCATTATGAACCATTTCTCACCTAATCCATTTTTTACAAAAATACCGGCTGTCTCCTGAGGGAAAAGCAAATGATGAAACAGCTGAGAAAAAGACAACTCATTTTCTCTGTTCATTTCCCTCCCTACTTCTGATCTACTCTCAAAGTAGGTGAACTGGATCTAGAAGACCAAAGAATCATCTCAGCACACAGAAGTGTTCTTTTTCAAAGAGCTGTTTGGAAGTAGTAAAGAGAAATCAACACTGCAAGATGTTATTTGTGAACAGTTTGGCTCTCACTGGGGAAGGATTCCCCATGTCCTGGATTGTGCTATAGGAAATCAGACCAAGATTATGCAATCTGCTGGGAGCATGGAGTCAACTGAACACTAGAGTTTGCTCGAAAGCAAAAAGGATAATCACAGTTCTTAGGAGGGCTATTTTTTAACACAGGCCTCAGAAGCTTATTCCAATGTCCAGTTCTTCACAGCAGGTTGGTTCACATGTACTCAACTTCTACCACTACAAGTGACTGTAAGGATAAGGTTTATCAAACAGTTGATGGTAATCACCTATAAAAATAACTGTTCATATAGATGTAAACAATTACTCACAGATCCCTTTGTTCTGCCTTGTATTTTCAGCACTTGGGTACATGCTCCTTCCAGTGAAAGACTAGGCTAGCATTTACTTTACTATAACTTTTGATTCTACAGACCAGGGCAGGAGGCTATAATGAAACCCAGGAAGGGATTTCTAGTACATATTCTAGAATATACAAGAGCTTGAGAGGCAGAGAGTGTACTACTTAAATCAGAGAATACTATTATTTACCATTTCATTCCTTCAGAGAGAGGGCACCAGTTTTGAAGTCTGAAGCAAAGAAAACAAAGTGTCTGCAAAGTGAATGTTTATTCAGAATTTTCCTTTCCACCCACTAACCTAAAAATGGGAAATATACTGAATGAGAAAATAATCTGTTAGTTTAAGGTCAACACACAGCCTTAACACTTTTTTTTTTAAACCAAATAAAACTGAGTGGTTTGTGCTGCCTCTGTCCTCGCCCAATGACATGCACTTTAATTTATGGCCATTCAGACTTATTTCTTCAGAATGTGACATATCCTATGCTAAGCTTGTTTCTGTCACTCATTTTTTGTATGGCATAAGGAATATTATTTTAATTTTCTGCTTTGTTACCCTCATAATGAACAAGCCCATGGAACTCCCTTAAAACAATATTGTATTAGCTAAGTTAGTGAGTCAAACACTAAGCAGGAATATCCACAACCTTCCCAAACTAATGCTTTTGGAAGCACCAACAAACTTGTAATTTAGTACTGAACATCAGTCTTTGCTTATGGCTGGAGTGAAGTCTTGGTGGCAGGAAAAGGGACTGCACGAATACTGTGGTGCTCCTCACATCTTCCCTTAAGGCACTCAGAACTGACTTTTAGCAGAGACAGAACTGCACAATTAAGCAAGCCATGGGCCCCAGTTAATGTGGCAGCTCCTGTTTTGCTTGCAAAGTGCCCTGCACAGAGACACCATCACATGAAGCATCAGGAGAGTGACACTTGGGACACCAGTGCAGGCATTTCAGACAGCAGGATGCCAAATTTTCAGAAGAGTAAGAAAATACATGTCTCGTTCTGCAGACAAACTCATTGTAGGACTGTTACCTCCATTAGACTTTTCAGAGAGAAAACTGGATCTCCAGACACATTGAGCTCATGATGAACTTAAATTTCTTGCTATGTAACACAATGGAAAGCAAAACTGACCTGATTACACACAGCTCAAAGTGCCGATCATAGTGATATTCTATTTTTCCAAGTACAGGCTATAGTTTGTTATATTTTTTTTTTTCACAGAATGTCAAACTATACACTTACTCACTGGTGTAAGTAACACACTGAAAAGAAAAACAAGAGAGAGGAAGAGACTCAGCTTGGAAAAAGAACCATCAATTTTCGTTTCAAATGTAGCTGAACAGAAGACTTGAGAGGGAACAGATTAATGATTACAATTGCTAAACCAGGACTTCACTATAAAGTTATCATGTCCGGATGTTGTTTTTCCCTTTGACAGGTTTTGAGGTTTTACTTACAAAAATACAGACATGCATCCAGTCTAAGGGCATCTACATGCATTTAAAATGTCTGTAATACCATTAAGAAACTGACCTTTATGCATTCTGCACTCACATTCACCTGCAAAATGAGGAATATGGTGATGGGGTTAAAAATGTTTGGTTAAACAAAGAATATACAGTTTACCAGTAGTACATAATTAGTATTAACAGATGCATTCAGCAGTTATTCCAGCAACACTCTGCAGCAGTTTTTATGCCTGTAAGTTGTAAAACTGCCCCAGATGATGAGTTAAAATCCATGCAAGATTTGTGTATATTACATGTGTATTACTGACACTTCTTAATGTATACCCTATCTTGTAAAAGTTCATTGCTGTTGGAAGCTTTTAAAAATAAGTCTCTTAAAAACTTTTTCCCTTGAAAGAATTACATATATCTGATTACTGTGCTGCCAAGCTGAAATACTCCCTCCATCTTCCATTCCAAAACTGATGGCAAATAATGAGCACCTTGGAATATTCTCTGCTTATAGTATTTATCTTGCAGTTAAGGACTTTCCAGCTTTCTGGGTTAGCATCACATCTCTAGAAAACTGCTGCAGATCAAGGAGCACCAGCACAGCTGACATAATTCAGTCTCAAACCAACCCTCCCATACTTAATAGCTCCTCATGTCCGTGTGCATCCTAAGCTGAAACATCTCAGATTGAATTTGGCTACGGCTTAAGAGCAAACGGATGTGTTTAGGAACAGAAGAGCTTAAAGTAGTCAGAGGTTCCAAGGTAGTGGAAGCACTATGGCTGCTAGACACTGAATGTAAAAAGGGATGATTTTATCTTTTTTTCCCCCCAGTTCCTCACAATTCAGACATTTAGATTTTTTCTGTGCAGTGTGTCACCACTCAACTGGAAGAAGAGACAAAGTGGTAAGATTTTTCTTAATGTTTCTGCAAGTTTACCAATGTTGCACTACTCCAAAGTAAACATCTACCCTGAAAAAAATCATCCAATTCTTAAGCAGTTAAATTCAGAATCCCTATTAATGAAACTGTTATTCTGTGACATATATAATTACTGATTAATTATCCCTTATTTTAACAAGTACCTGTAGGCCAGAGGCTTTCTTTTTAATTCCACATAAAAGTGTATCTGCAGTGGTGAAAAAGACAATTGATTCTAGGTTTTTTTTTCAAACCAAAATTATTTTACACTAATAGCTTCTTCAGAATGTTAAACAACTGAAGCTACACCTTCCTCAATGTCTTTTGGAAACCTTGCTTGATTCTTTAGAAAAATAATTAACTACTATGTCTCAATTCAACTCTTTAAATCATGCCACTTCCTTACATAGGTCCATGTCAGTTCAAAAGCATCAAACATATAATACTCATTAATTTCAGTATTCCTTAAATTTGCTCCTTAGAACAGTGGCTATGGGATACTCAGTTCTCCTGCAGTCAGAGTGCCACCATGGGTTAATTTTAACTCCAAACCCCAATTTGCAAAACTCTCCCCTTAGGCCAGCAGGTTGATACAACTTCAGCAAAGTTAGTTTTGGAGA
This sequence comes from Peucedramus taeniatus, assembly GCA_013400575.1. NCBI lineage: Eukaryota > Metazoa > Chordata > Aves > Passeriformes > Fringillidae > Peucedramus > Peucedramus taeniatus. Next base: position 4,114 of record WBNO01021051.1, on the reverse strand, counting down.
AACATGAATTGCAGAGACTTCGGAAGAATTTTAACTGTCTTGTTTAGAACAAGATATAGGAAGAAAGTAAAACCATAACTTTGGTTTACAAAGTATAGTTTTTATTATACAGATTGCTTAAAGGAGTTTTCAAATATAGATTTTAAAAAGTCATGAGTGTTTCAATATATACATTCTGAAATAACATCATCACATTTACAATTGAAATACTTATTGCTAATATGTTAATATTTTTTGTGTTTTACCAAGTGTTAACTATTAAGCACATTTTTAAGTGTTCAATAGTAATTAACCCATCATTGAAATACCATCTCTAGACATTCTCTAGTGCATATATGCTTTTGTAGGGATTCAGGCATTACTCTGATTTACAGGTTATGGAGAGCATAAATATGTCTGCTAGGCTGAAATGGGAGCCATGCTTAAGTTACAGGAAAAAAACCCCAAGCACGTAACCTACTGAAGTGGCATAAATAACTAAGAGAGAAGGTATTGACTCAGTCATAAAGGCTAACAAACTGATATACTTGGAGGTTCAGTTTTAGTCTTCTCTTGGTCACAGCAATCCTGTGAAATACCCGGAAGTTAATGACTGCCTGGCACATGGCATTCTGGTATAATCACAACAATCCGGGAAATTCAAACAGATTGCAAAGGATTTCATGTGGAACAAACTGTATTAAAGAAGATTCTTTAATGAAATATAATTTTTGAGTCAATGAGTACATCAAGTAATTTTGAGGGGAATCTTCAGTGCACATCAGGCATTTCTTTATATTGTTCCTCAATTCATGTCTCAAGAGGTGTCAAGGTAGTTTTATCTTTATACAACCTGAATTTTAGCTTCTTTTCTGAAACTATCAGCAAAGGCACCAACTTGGAGGTGACTTCTCATCCTAAGCAAACTGCTCAGCCACAGATTCTTTCAAGTAAGGCAAATGAAGTCAGAAAATGGTTTCAACTCACCCACATAACAGTGAACAAGTAGTGAGATTCCATTAATGATCTCCCAGTCCCTTGCTATTTTCCCAGTGTTATTTTCAAACCTTTCTACAACACTGCAACCAAACGGGATAAATCAGCCCTTCAAGAGTAGGAGTTCCTTCAACAGCTTCATAGAGACTCTAATGTGGCACTGAATACCAGTATATGCTTTGAAAATAGAGTCAAAATGGGTTTTTATATATTTTTCACTTGTATTTTAGTTCTTCTCAAATCTGAGAATCACTGATTTGCGATTACCATAAGAGAGCTGACTTATATGTAATTCTTGTTGCATCACTGCAGATACAGGATATGGTGAAAAAGGTACAGTCCATCAATGAAACACTTTCATTTTCCAAAGTGATTTAATTTACCTTTAAGTTATGGGGCAGAAAGAAGGCAATGTAGGTTAAATGTGTTACACAGAAAATCTAACAATGACCAGAATGTAGTTTTAGAGATATGGAGGTTTAGAGGTGTGGAATTCTTAGAGCCCTACAAAGTAATTTCAGCAGAACCAGAAATAAATCTGACATGATGCAGCATAAAAACTGCAAGGATCTCATGATTCATTTACATGGAGGAAGGGTTCAGGTTGAAACATACTGCCTGTTCAAACTTTCCAGAACAGAACACAGAGGATCTTAGCGCTTAAAAACGCCATCAGACAAACCATGTCATCCATGTGATCCACGCAAAACCACTGTCTGCCAAAGCTCCAAACACATGAGCACTTAACAAAGGTTTCCAAGGGCTGGAATCAGTCTCTTCAGTCACTGAATGAAGATTCACTATCAGAACTGTCTTCTACTTTGCCGTCGTCTCCCCACGCAGGCACAGGGGCATCTGGGGTCCTGCAGGCAACAAAAACATTCCGTGTTCAAATCCAGCTGAGAGCACAAGCAGCTCAGCACGTAACACCACTGCCCTTGCATGACAACTGCAGGCACTTTATTGCCACAACATTTAACACATTAACTGTTTATGGTTCACAAACTCACACCTTAGTGGTATTGCTTCACCTACAACTGGAAGGCAAACACTAGAATCTGTAACTCACTGAACATCAAAACTCTGTAGACACCAGTGTGATTGCACACCTTTGATGCCATCAGAAATGATGACAGATCATTAAGAAGTGGCAAACACTTGTAGAAAGAGTTGAAAGCAGGCAATAATGATTCATTCAATTTTTTTCAATCTTCAGAGGTTGAAAGGAACATTCTGTACACCATTGAGCAGTGTAAATAGTACATGAAAAAAATAAGACAGGAAATTAATAATATTGTATCCAACTAAAACTGCAGGGATAATTTAGTGAAGCAAAAAAGAATTACTCAGAGTGGAATTTGGCTAGAACATTGGGTTAAATTTGACATGCAAGAGCAGCCATGGGATTTTTATTGACTACAAATGATCAGACCTCTTGTATTTAGTTTTAAAGAGAATATTTAGGATGGATCTTAACACTACAAAATGTTTGCTTGGGGAGTCTACTGGAAATGAAGGTGAGAGAAGCAAGCCATCTAAAGATTAACATTACTGCCTGAAGATGCTGGCTCTCCATGGACTCTCCCTCCTAAATATATAACGAATTTGACATACAAGCAATACAGAGCCTGATAAAGGCTGAAAGCGAAGCAGAAAATACACACAAAATTACACTTGGGGGACAAATGACATTCAGAGAAACTCACTTCCTGTATGACAGTTAACATCTCTTGGATAAAATATTGCATTTTAAACTAAGCTGACAGTTGTATTAATCATCCTGTTCTTATTTATCTTGGGAGTAGAGAATTTCTTTTCCGACATTAGTTCTGCTTAGTATAATTTCTCTGTTGGGAATCCCTAAGGTAACTTTAAAGTGCTCCTAAAAATTTTTGGTGCAAAGATGAGAAGTGTGTTAAAGAACAGCACAAGAGTCTTCTCCCTCCCCCCTACACACCTCTAAAACAAATGAAGAAAGCATTTTCTTTCTCATGCAAATACCACTTCACAATATTATTCCTTGTTGCCGTGGTAATGACAAAACAGAAGAGCTGTGCAAAGACGTGATCTGCAGAGACCAGTGAAAAACCTCTCAATTATTAAGAGGAAGATGGTGCTTTAATTCATGAGAGCAAGACAAACTCTTCTGGAACTGAAGACAGGTAAGAGAGGAAGAGTAAGAAACAGAAGTTAAAGACAGGTAAATTGGGAGCTTGATAGAACAGGCAGTTACCAAATGCTGTAAAAAGTTGAGAAAGGAGAAATAACAGAGGTGGAAAAGCCAAGAGGAGAGTGTAGAAACAACACTGTATCATTAGAATTAGCACATCTACAGCCACAAACAACCCATGCTCAGCCAATAGTAAGGAGCTGGGGCAGTCTGCAGTAAGTGACTGAGCACACAGCCATGTGTACATTTTCCTACTTATCTCTGGGATTGAATGGGCAGACTAAGGAAGCTGAAGACCCAAGAAATGCAGTGTGAATGGCAAGACACATATCAAAGAAGCCTATAGTATCACAACAAGCAAGAAAATTGAAAAGTCACTGCTGATACCTTAACATGTTCCACATTATGCACCTTGCCAAATAATTAGCTTTCTTTAACCAATTTTCAAACCAATAACATTTTAAAGAAAATCTGACTGAGCATCACTGTTGCAGAGATCTTTGAAGATGGATTTTGAGATCTAGCCCCAAACATATTTTTTGAGCCTCAATCCACAGTAATAATGTTACTGTCTTAATGCAAAATAGACAATCCAAAAGCAGACACTTTTTAAAAAACAGCTTTCGAAATTTTAACCTATTATGATTTTGTTTTATTTAATCTAAAAATCCATCCAAACATGAAGAAATAGCAGCATTTATAGAAAGGTACGGACTTGAAAGCACAGCAAAAAATACAATACATTTAACACACATATAGAAAACCCATGTTTGCTAAACCTATCTCCAATTTGCACAGGGTCTTTTTTTATTTCTCCTTCAATCAGTAAAAAAACAACAGAGTAATAACTACCTCAGGCTTATCTAGACCAAGAAGCAGCTGAGAGCTAAAGTGACTCATCATATGATGATACTCCAGGTTTATTTTATTTAAAAAATAAATAATTTTTTATAATTTAATAAATAAATA